>OZ014465.1:10024879-10167193 GCA_963966035.1 Acleris laterana | reverse complement strand
CTACAAATAAAAATAAGACTGGGTATAACTTGTTAGACACGAACATAGTTTTAACTTTCCGCATGGATCCAAACTTCTCAACCTAATAGGTACTAATTCTGTAAACAACCGAGCTCTGGTGAACGTTGTGTCGTACGTTTGATGTAACGCTACGCTCTTGCTTCACTTTAGGTGACACCTGTCATTTGGCACTTAGGCTTGTCACATATTCTCCTAAATCAGCGCTTATTTTTATATTTACTAAAGCATTTTACGGCACTTTACGAATAAAAAGACCTAATACATAACGATTTTACCTACAGCAGTACCTAATCCTGTCATAATTTCCAACTAATTCAACACCGAACACGGTAGTAGCGATACTAGCGCTCACCGACGTAAGCGGAACTATTTGTCCGGGCTGACGGATGGGTGCGATTTTACCAATCACTTTGTTTGTCATGTCAACAAGGTGTCCGAGATGCCGGTCTGTAACCTTCGTGCATGTTCCCGATACGATACATACAACTGTATGTCGAACAGGAGAACCTTCGATAGCACGGCGGTTGTGCTGACAAAGTTATTCAGAATATACAGTTCGAGTCTGCTCAGAGTGAGTGGTACCCAAAAAAATGGCGGCAAATAAAGTTTAAAATACGACGAGCTGGTACAACGAAATGCATTAGCGACTGGTTAAGGTACTCATAGTGTGATTACTTGTTTTATAGGTACAATTGTTGCCATATGTGAAGAATTAGAAAATAATGCAAATGTCACTGGTCAGCCTGTGTCTTCTACTGGCCGCGTCGCAGGCTGTGTGTCACCTGCAGCATGTCCTTCGCGTTGCACGTCGCCATCAGCACTGAGAGCGCTGCAGGCGGTGTCGTATGTGACGGGGCCAGCCTGCAACAGCCAGGGGTCTGAACAACTATACTCCATTTACTTTAACGAACTAGTACTGGAAAAAACTTTACAATATAAAAATGGACAAATACAGTTCAACAAATAATTGACTAAATTTATGTTTCATTATTATATCCCGTGGTCAAAACTTTGCTACCGAAAATTACGATTTTTTACGGAAAATAAATAAAGCAGCCCTCACCCAGGCTCCACGAGGGCGCAATTATCTTCGTCCCGAAGCTGGCCAGCGTGTGTGAGCGAGAAATGCTGCCGGTCGGTGAGCGGGGCGCGACAGAGATTGATCCCAAGCGGCTGGTACTCGCATCGCTGGCGGTCCAGCGTGTCCAAGCACAGCTCCGTCGCAAGATTCTGCACTCTGTAACCATGGCAACGGTCCGTTTGTCCCTCTGATTGTCAGCAACCCTCGTATCTCATGAACCGTGACAGCTAGACAGTTTCATTGATGATGTGTTTCTGTTGCCGCTATAACAACAAATACTAAAAACAGAATAAAATAAATATTTAAGGGACACGACAAACGTGATTTTTTATACCTCGTCCTGCCATAGGTAAGTTCTGTCACATATTTATTAAAATTTCCAAATAAGATACAAAAAGAATTTGTAAATCTATGCATAAATCGAAAGTATAATTAAAATAGATTGACTAAAAACTATTATTTATACTAAATTATTGCGATATTTACAAGCTAAAGTATGCAAAAGTTTTTAAAAGTCGTCGCATTAATCAGACTTACTCCATTAAATACCAATAAATATATTGCAAATAAACTGAAGATCTCCTTACACACTCGCCAATCTTCATGTTTCCCTAAATCGACTTTACGATTTTGCAGGAATTTTGAGAAATTTGAAATCTCTCCATATTCTCTTTCTTCATAACTTGAGATTGAGAACCGTTTCAAATCTAATGCTTGTCTTCAATATGGCCTCAGAAAAGAGGTTTCAAAATATGAAAGAACCAAATTACCTTTTTTAATAGGGGTTTTACTTTTAGCCACAATCAAAATGTGAAATTAGCAGAAAATTCTAGTGTGTTTCTGATAATACATTCCGTAAATTTAAAAAAATCGTATGAAAGATGTTCCTAAAAATGTATATTAAAAAGGCCTGCCGCGGTTCATAGCTCCCGAAGCGCCACTGTTGAGGAGAGGCGCCGCAAGAGCCACACCCACCTGCCGTACAGCCGCGCGTCCCGGACCGGCACGAACTTCTCGGGGAACACGGAGTCCAGGAACCAGCGGAAGCTCCGGCAGCGCAGCCTCTGGCGGAGCGCCTTGCGGGCCGACACGTCGCCGACCCGCGGGTCAGACTGCACCAAACAACAAACAAGGGTTGTGGCAGAATACCAGTGCTTTTACTCACTAGAGCAATGCTAGACGCCGAGCCATGACCTTTTCGTACCGCTGCGACACATGCGATTGAGATTATACCTAATTTGTAAGTTCGTTTGATATTGTTCTTTATCACTTTATGACAGTATAGTCTGGCAAAAAAAGTCTTAAAATTAAAAAGTGGCAACACTGTAGTGTCGTCCCATTTTTCTTACATTGATTTGAAAGGGATGACACTATAGTGCTTATACTTTTTAATTTCAGGACGTTTTTGCAAAACAATATGTGTGTGACTGAAGCATATCTATCAAAGTAGGAGGCGATTTTTGAAGCCCAGATTTCTCACTCTCTTCTCTTTAAGTTAATAACTGGGTGTCCCGTCTGTTTTGTGAGATATTTGAAGCTGATCTGTGCTTGGTGCTTTGTTGACCTAAACGGCCGGATCCCGCCGCCCCCGGCGAGGGCCGCCTCACCACTGGGGAGAGAGTGGACTCTGCTTCACCTATTGACGTCAACACAGGCTCGAGGCCGGCGCACTCGCTCCGTGGTCCGGGAAAACTCACGTCAGTGTGGGTTTTACTATATGTGCACCATGTAATGATGTCACCACATGATGTCATATCACTGCTTCGACATTGTCAACAAAAAAATCGTGACCGGTGGGCAGGTGCTCTGTCAGACGAGTACGTGATGCAGTGCGGCGGTAGACAGGGGGGATTGAGTTCTCCTATTTCGTTCAATCTTTATATGAATGGCCTTATTGAGGAGCTCAGGTAGCGCTTATGTCGGATGCCATATTGAAGATATATGTGTCAACAATCTAAGTTATGCTGATGACATGGTGCTTCTGAGCCCCACGACGGGGGGATTAAGTAATAAAACTGATTGAAATCTGTGAGGCGTATGCTGAGGCCCATATGGACTCAGGTAAAATGCGACCAAAAGTGAACTCATGCAGTTTAAATCGAGAAATAAAAGCTACCACATGCAACCGGTCACGCTTTGTGGGACTCCTTAAAAAAGAGTGTCAAAATTTAAGTACCTGGGTCACCAGAGGTGGTCACAGATACAATGTCTGACGTCGAAGACATCGAGCGGGAGCGACGGGCGCTGTGTGTTCGCTGTAATATGTTGTCCCGTAGATTTGCGCGTGGTAGTAATGAAGTAAAGCTCACGCTATTTAAAGCGTACCGTCAAACTTTCTACACGTGCGGTCTGTGGGCTAACTGTACGCAGCGGGCCTACAGCCGCAGGTCCGTGCCAGTAGACTCAATTATATTTCATTAAACTTCTTAACCTTACAGATGTAATACCTTGAGGTCCGGTCGCAGGAGGTAGAACAGCTCCGCGTACTCGTCCATCCAAACCTCCGCCACGCGCGCCATGTTGGGTCCTGGCGGGTCAAACAGCAAACATACATGAACATGGAATCTGATTCCCGTACCAGTGTAGAACCTTAACCTTATCGCACTGCAACAAGGCACTAAAACACCGGGCAAGAGCATGTCGGACCATCGACGCCGTTACTACAAACTTAAAACACAACAAGAATAACGTTTTTTCTGTTTAAAAACGTTATTTAAACAGAAACGTTATCTAATAAATTGTCAACTGCAAAATATTGGCCACCATTTAAACTTTTCGCGGAGTTGTGCGTTATGGTCATCGATAAAGTATATGTATAGAAGGAGACCTAGCGACATCTAGCGTCAACTTGCAACAACCAACTCACCAGCGCCACCAGCGTCAGACAGCGGAACTAAAGTGTTCTGCATTGCGCCATGGCCTCCCAACTCGAACAACGTATAATTATTACTTTTTACTTTGAGTTTATACTCATAGATGGCGCCACAGGTATCGACCGAAACATTTGAATCAGTAATCGTGAAGATTGAATCATTTTTACACCTATAAATTCAATGTATCTTAATTATATCAAAAACATCCTTCTCTACATAAAATAAGGGGATATTTTATAAGTTTAATAAATGCAATAAAATTTATCATACAATACTTGTGAGCTTTCATGCTTGCTACGTCTTATTGGGTATTGTCACTAGATGGCGCCATGGAATCAATCATTAATCAGGGCAGATGTTCCTCAGAATTAATAAAACGCTACCCCACAATGTGATACGTAGGTTTATAGCGATGAGCCGGTTACATATTATTTTTTAAAGTCATCAATTTTCTTGAAGTCTCATTTTTAAAGTCAACAATTTTCTTGAAATCAATGCCATCTGGTGATATCTCAAAATGTTACAAAACTATTAGGTAGGCTGCCAGCGTCATAGCAGTGGTGCTCAGGTACGGCATCTACTGGTGTAACTACGGGACTAAAATTGCCTACAGAATTGCCTACATTAGGACGGCATGCTTTTGCCCTATGAGATTGGGTATCTGTACTTGTATTATTTGATCTGTGATCGCGCTGACGAAGGTTTTTCAGTCAGTTTACATATAGGTGTACAACTTCCAACTCCATCCCAATGTACGTCGGTCCCCAGGCAACAACACCCGCCTGGAGAGAGATCTCTCTCTTGTCTTCTCCTTCTAGATTGGTGACGGCGTGATGATGACTCCGGACAGTCCTCCTACCCGCAGCAGCGTGGCCGAGCGCGCGCTACCTTGCGTGTCCTCCTGCAGCCCGTAGGGGTGGAAGCTGCGGTAGATGTGGGCCACGTTCGAGCACGGGACCATCTCGAGCGAGCCGCCGCCTGCGCAAACATTCAGCTTTGGTATCAATCATTACAACCCAAATATTACATTCGCAGTCTTCTAAATCGTGAGAACTGAACGAGGCGTTGTTGTCGTCTCCAAAGTTATAACTGCGGGTTAAAAACCAGGGGATTTTGATACTAAGTCGACGGTGAGCTCTAGTTGGTAGATAAATGTATAGTTGAGTAGTTCTCAGTTACTGACACTGCCAGACCCGGAAGCTCATCTCGAGGTTCTCCCCCCCCCAGCCCCGCATCTGCTCGTCGTACCCGCCCAGCTGCCAGTAGTACGAGCGGGACAACGCGAACAGCCCGCCCGACATCGTTGGGGACCTGCTCGACAAACGGGACGGCGCTGGGTTAGTTCACAGCACGGACCTAAAAAAATACGGACGTAATATTGTACTAAAAAGGTGTGAAGCATGCAAGATCGACACTTTCGTTCGTTTTACACGACTTATCGCACGCACCCAGATACACGAGGTAAGACAACGTGCCGAGAGACAGTTTACGTTTGTCCGTGTGCACGCACACTGACAGCTGTTTTGCGTGCTTCACTGATGATTAGACGAGTTTACGTCCGTATTTTATGTAGGTTCCTGGTTCACAGTTGGTGGCGACTCATGATAGCGGACAGCGGTTTATGACATGCAGCTCACAAATGAAGTTCCTTAAGAGTACTATTCACAAAAAACAATATTTTAACAGACAGCGTCTTATTTATCGATGAGGGTTTACTTTTGTTATGTTTGGTATAAAGAGCTCACACTGTTTTATTAAGATTTCTGATATAATTTTTTACGTAGTTTCAACGATAAGAAAATAGTTGAAAAAGACGTAAATATGTTTTCTAAATATAGATTAAACTTTTTCAACTCAGCTTGTCTACTTAAGAATACAAAACCATTGTGTACCAAAAATTAATAACCGCTTTCGAAGCTTAACATGGATTATCGACTCTATTTCATTAGACAATAGACTACAAAATACAGTAATAAAATAATGGCAAGCAATTTTTTTTTATTTTAAAGCCGCTCTCCTAACATATTGTATAGATACAATGACCATTGTGTTTACAGGTAAGTGGAAGAGCTCAGTTCAAAAAGTTTAAACTGTACCCATTCAACGATACGTCACTATCCTCCTCCTTCGGCAGTGGGGTAAATCCTAATGCAGTGGTTGCAAGCGTGTGTGTGTGCGTGTGTACAGATGTAGTGAATAATCATTTCCCATCGTTTTTTGTCGGATATGTTCGTATTTATCTAGCTTTCTCAATTAGCTTCAGTACCCATCAATATGCCAACTGATAAAGCAAGATAATTACGAAGTTATCCGACCAAAAACGATGGGAAAGGATTATTCACTACATCTGTACCCACTACTTGTCTGCTCGTGTACTTGTGCGCATACTGACTTGTACGGGGCGGTTTCGGACATTTGCCCCTCCGGCACCTCGACCCACGTGTAGAAGCCCGCGAACGAGAACCCGCCCACCTGCGCACACGCCGCTCGTCAGCACACGCCCAGCGACCGCCAGCCGGACGGTCACCTCGCCGTCCACGAATTGCGTCAAATAAAGGGACAGGTAACACAGTAGGACAAGATAGGCACAACCAAACGAAGTAATTACCCATTATTACTCCATAATCACATGCCTTGAAAGATCAAGCGAGGGCTGAGCAATGATTTATAAACTTGGTCTCCCAGGTGGTGGGATAGAGGCTTTGGGTCCACATCTCGACATCACTACATTGCTTTTACCTAGATCGCTATACGTCCAGATCGTAGTTTCCTGATGCTTTAAAAAATTCTATAGTGATGCCGTTGTTTAAAAAAGGTGATAAAGCCCTGGTGAGTAACTATCGACCAATAACGCTGATACCAATTATATCAAAGATATTTGAAAAGGCCATTCACAGGAGAATGATGTCTTTCTTAGAAAAATATAAAATTTTGTCTAACGAGCAAAATGGATTCCAAAAGAATAAATGTACTACTCTTGCTATTTTTAACCTAATCAATAATGTTATTAGAAATGTAGATAGAAAAGAACCAACTGTTGTAATATTCTTTGACATGACAAAAGCCTTTGACTACGTGTCACATAACCTTTTAAGTAATAAGCTTTATAATTATGGAATTAGAGGCCCAGCACTAAGTTGGATTAAGTCCTACTTATCGAATAGACAACAGTGTGTTGTGATCGGGAGCTCAGAATGCTCAACAATAACCTATCATAGATCCTCGTATCTTACGAATACCCAAGGTGTACCACAAGGCAGCGTACTTGGCCCACTACTCTTTCTAATATATATTAATGATTTGCCCGATGTAATGACACGTAAATGCACTCTTTTTGCAGATGTAATAATATCGAAAATTATAATGTTGACATAAATAATACAATTGCAGCAGTCATAGAATGGCTCCAATTTAATAATTTGTTTGTTAATCTTGAGAAACCGCAATTTGTACAGTTTAAGAATGTAAGAAGTAGAAATTTGAATTCAGACGTGCGTTTTAATAACACGCAAATCAAAGAAACGAATGTTGTAAAATTTTTAGGATTGACTTTAGATAAAAATTGTAACTGGAAAAATCATGTTGACGTAGTGTGTAACAAAATGATGACCTTTATGTATGTGTTAAGACGACTTCGTAATATCTCCAATCTAGATACAATTCTAATGGCGTATCACGGATATAATTATTGCGTCGATATTAAGGTATGGCCTACTTGTATGGGGTAATTCTACTGACATCGACAGAGCATTTATAGCACAAAAGAAATGTTTAAGGACAATATTTGGCATTACTTCTCAAGAATCATGTAAACCCATATTTAAAAAACATGCAATTTTAACGTTACCATGTTTATATATTTTAGAGGCGGCCACATTTGTAAAAAAGCATCCTCAGCTTTTCAAAAAGCTATTGACGTATACCCAAGAAGTACGAGAAATCCGAACAGACTTGTACTAGATTGTTCCTAAAAGTGCTCTCTTCATGAAAAACAGTTACTACATGTGCATAAAAATCTTTAACGCAATTCCAGACGACTTTAAGTCTCTGCCTTTAAACTTGTATAAAAGTAAACTTTATCGATGGCTCAAAGAACAGATGTTTTATTCGACAAATGCCCTTTTCAACATGAACTCAACATAATGTATTTTTTATAATAAAGACTACATAGTTTTAAGATTAAGTATTTTTGCATCGTAGTTTGTGGCAAAATATGTCTTTGTACTGGAATTGTTTCATATTTTATCAGCTATTGTAACATATTTTATGCAAATAAAGAAATTTGAATTTGAATTTTGAATCACTTTGCGAATAAATGTCAAAAACGCTGAGTCGTCCAATGAACACATTGTTTTTTCTATTTACAATCTTAGCAATGTCGACACAGTCCTAGGCGGGGCTCCTATTCCTGGGCAATCCAGACTTTTTGAGATGTAGCTTCGCTAAGCGATTTGGTCGTATTGCGATCAAGGCCCAAAGCGATGTAATCTGATAAAGATTGAATATTTTCTACGTAGTCCTAACGAGACCTAGATGTCCTAGATGTGGACCTAAAGCTCCTTTCCTCAGATTGTGGGCGTTGTGAAAAACGTCAAATCTTAATGAATACCCGGTGAAGTGCGAGCTGGTCTCGCGCCCCGAGGGTGCCGCCGCACGGTGGGGATTATTATATTCGGATTTGAATTCAAATCGAATCAGCGCGAGCCAACTCACACGTGACCATTTTGTAGTAGTTGTTGATTTTTTCAGGGTATTTTCTATAATCATACAAATTTGAAGGAAAGAGGAAAAGACACCAAGAACTTACCTAGAGCAATTAACAGAAAAAGTAGGCATCGTGCCGCATCAGTGTGTTACAGAGAAGACTCGGAATAGGGAGGAATGGAAACCACTCCGCCGACAACAGCTCTTAAGGAAATGAAGATGAGATGATGACGACAGTACAGTGTTTCTAACTTACTAAACCGCGTCCTATTAAGTACTTATTTAAAATTGTGACCAATTCGTGACCAATCATACATTTGTGTCCAAAATTATAATAACCAACAAGCAATTTATATCCTTTTTTTCTTTCTTTTCATTGCCGTAATCGTCACTGTGATGACCACGCCTGGGTTAAAAACATTATACCTACGTCTACCGCTTGACTAATGAGTACTAATGACGGAAACTAACAAAGATATGGCCTTTTTGAGTAGTGTATTCAAAATTCTTGGCGTCGATCATGTCGGCGAAGGGCACGACTACGGCGGTCCTCTTGTCCTTGACGCGCTGCAGCAGGGGGCGGATCCAGTCCTGCAGCCCCTCGCAGTGCGCGTCCAGGAACAGCAGCGCGTCCCCCCCCGCGGCGCCCGCGCCCGCCTGCCGCGCGCGCGTCAGCCCAACCCTGCACCAACGCGATTAGTTACTATAGGACATAACCGGTCGAGACCGGATCAGCTCAATGTGAGGGGTCCATACATAGAGCGTCCGTGGCCTAGTGGGTTAGGGGGTCGACTCGTGATCGTAAGGTGCCGAGTTCGAACCCCCGCGGTTACCATGTACCAATAACTTAAGTGCATTATCCGATGCTCTTACGGGGATGCGGTTGGGTAGTTAATAGGTAAACAGTGTAATTCAGCTACGCCGCGGGCGAGGTCGTGTCCAAGTCACGCGGATTCGGGCTATCCGACGTCGCACACGCGGTAGGCAACGAAGGTTAAGGCTTGACTTCCGTCACTGACGTCGGTCGAGCGCAGTGATCGCTGTGCGGACCGACGCGCGCCATCAGCGGCAATAGATCTGCAGCGGGCGTCAGCGTCGCTGTGCGGTGTCCCATAGAACATGAGCACGCCGGGCACTCACCGCTCGGGCAGGCGCAGCAGGCGCACGAGGCCGCGCGGCAGGCGCGTGCGCACGTAGTGGGCCAGCTTGCCGCGCAGCTCGGGCAGCGTCGAGTTGTCGTCCACCAGGATGATCTCCTTCAGGTACACGTGCCCGGAGTCCGGCGCCTGCCCCGGGTAGCCTGCGAGAAGCCGATCAGATCGAAGTGTCTGAGGATCCTGTTGGCTGTGTGCTCGTATGGTTTATCAATCTCTTACAAAATAGCTCACCTAACTTCATAGTCCGGTTAGTTTTGTAATCCACGAACTTGGCGTTCTTGTACCACGGCTGGTCCCTCCGGGCGGTGTTCCGAACGTTCCAGACCGTCCGCAGCAGCACGGAGTACGGCTCGTTGTGGAACACGATCACCACCGAGACGGAGGGCAGCTCCGCGTCGTACGCCACGCGCTGACACGCCGGGTGGCGGAGGTCTGAAAGGCAGTGTGGTTGTATCTATATTATAGACAAGTTAATAACGCCTGGTTAACCGACGACCACCGAGTATGAACAGACGGCGGCGTCTGTTCATACTCGGTGGCGCCACGGCGAAACCCCGAATATTCAATCATTAACACACCAATCGTCTATACTAATATTATAAAGCTGAAGAGTTTGTTTGTTTGATTGTTTGCTGAACGCGCTAATCTCAGGAACTACTGGTCCGATTTGAAAAAATCTTTCAGTGTTAGCCCATTTATTGAAGAAGGCTGTAGGCTATATATTATACTCACATAAACCGAAGCGAAGCGTTTTATTATAAACTAGTGACCCGCCCTCGCTTCGTTTCAGTTTGTGTGAGTTTTCTGTAAGACCTGTACATAAAACAGAATTTTTTATACATAAAAAGCTTCCTCTTGAATCAATCTATCTATTAATAAAAAACCCGCATCAAAATCCGTTGCATGTTTTTAAAGATCTAAGCATACATAGGGACAGACAGACAGCGAGAAGCGACTTTGGTTTATACTACATATCAGGGATGTACCAGAGCTCCGGTTCCGCTTCTGTTAAGTCGGAACTTCCGTTTGGTTTTAAACATCCGCTTCGGTTCTGGTTCTGTTACTTCCAAAACGGAAGTTATAACGGATGTCACAGCAACGCAGCGGGGGGAAGTGAGCGGCGTACATCACAAACAAACAGGTATAAATCATACCTACCTAGTACCTACTGATTAGGTAAACTTTTTTTTAATTAACACTTATAAGGTGTACCTCAGTTTTTTTACTGCCGTAATAAAGGCTGATGATTAATATTTGGAATTTTTACGAGTATTATGAATTAGCTAGTAGACTTAGCTTAGACCTACCCTTAACATCTCATCCACCTCCTTCCAATCCACCTATCACTCGGGTTCCGGTTCCGCTTCCGCTTCCGTTTACGGTTCCGCTTCCGCTTCTGGTTCCGTTAAACTAAATTTAAAACATCTGGTTCCGGTTCCGGTTCCGATATAACCACATCTGTTACATCCCTGCTACATATGTAGTGAAACGAGAGCTTGTGTGTGTTTTAACAGAATTCGGAATGAAGATTATTGAATTAACACATAGGCTTACTATATTTCTGGTCAACAAAATGGGATATGCAGCAAGTTACTAACTCTACGTGGACGACGTCGCGGGCAGAAGCTAGTGAAACAAAACCGCGACGGTTAGGCTGCGTTTCCACCAGAGCTGTGCGAGGCGGCGAAGCGTGTTGCGAGGAAAAATCCACCAATAGGATAGTGAGGCCAGTGAAACAAAATAATACTATTGGTGAATATTTCCTCGCAACACCGCTTCGCTGCGCGCACTGCTCTGGTGGAAACGCAGCCTTACAGAAATGGAGCAGACATTAGTTTCATAATTCAACACTTCCGTTACAATGAAGAGCCCCGACACAATGGCGCGCCCCCGCCGCGTCACCCGAGCGGCCGCCAGCCAAGCCAGTTGTGGGTCACTAGCTCCTGCCCGCGACTTCGTCTGCGTGGACTTCACAATTTGATCTCACCAGGATCAATTATATTTGTTGGTCCTAACTCAACCGAGAACGAAATATAAAGCTTATAATTGCGCTGGAGAATCGCTTAACCGCCCACTGACTTTGACCACATCAAAGCAAGAATTCGATAGATAAATAGTTTTATATCAGAGCTAGCGCCATCGAGTTCTTACGAGTGTATGGAGAGCTAAAGACGTGTTTCTTTAGTAAGTTTTGTGTTCGCACGCCTTAATGAATACAAACTGAAAGGATCACAGGATGACAAACAAACAGAAATAAAAACACACTACCCACACATTGTTTAATTTTGTAACTCGTCCATCGAAAGTGACCTTGTGAGCAAATCCACAGCTTTTAACGATTAATTTGATTTCCTGTAGGAATTGTGTTTTTTCGAGATGTCATATTCTATGTCCTATTCCAGGACCTCAGCTATATGTGCGCCGAGTTGTATCCTGATCCGATCAGTGGTTGAAGCGTGATTGAGTTACAAACATCCAAAAATATATTAAATTCTTGACGTATAAAAGTCCCCGTGCGGCCTACTCGCCGAATGAATGTCTTTTATCTTATCTTATCTATAATAGTCATCCAACAATACACGGTGTTTTTTTAACCGTCTTAGAGCCGAAGCCCACTTAACGTATCCAAAACGTACTTATTATTCGCGAAAAAATAAAATGTATTAGTTAAGTTTTTCTTACATACATTAGGTTTGAAACATCTTGTGTCGCGCGCGGTGCGAAGTTCATTCACCCGGGTAGTTCGTAGGTGCCTAACTTGTGCGTAACTTAACTAATACATTTTATTTTTTCGCGAATGATAAGTACGTTTTGGATACGTTAAGTGGGCTTCGGCTCTAAGACGGTTAAAAAAACACCGTGTATATCACACGACGTTGTAAAGAAATAAAAATCCCACAGCAAGAATATTTTTTTTCTTTTTAACCTATTTGTTTTTAATTTTTTATCATTGATCGGTATAAATATCTAAACGTGCACAGAATTTTACTTTTGTTCCGTTAACAGTTACTGAGATCGACTTACCCGGCAGACTGCGGGAGTAGGAGATGCGATCGCTCAGATAGACATTGATGTCGTTTACGCTGAAGGATTCCTCGCCGAGCCGCTCTCCCGCGCCGGCGAGGCGCGCGGCCTCCCCCCCCTCCCCCAGCCCGGGCACCACCCGCGCCTCATCCCCCAGGACCTGCCGCTCGAGCTCCTCGGCCAGCAGCTGCGCGGCGCACGGGCGCGGGCCGCACTCGCCGCTGCGCCAGAACTCAAAAAGACTCAGACCCGTCATCAGCGACATGAACAAGAGACAACATTTCACAATAAAGTAAAATTTCCTTATAGACATTTTTAATTATTTTACGATTTGAGTTGCAAGCGGGTCCGCCGCCCGCGCCGCGGCTGCTTGTGGGAGCGCGCGAGGCTGGCTGCAGGCGCGTGCGCAGGCGCTGACCGACGATCGACGGCGACGTCTCGCGGCCCGGTGTTGCCGCGCTCTCTACACAAAAGTTACCGAAAACCAAAGAAAAAGACAAGGCTGCGTAATCAACAGTATTTTTTTAACCTACTTCAATAAAGGAGGAGGGTTTTTAGGAATGTTCACCAATTTCTCCGTCATGAATTCTTTTTTGGTTTGATAGAGGTCTTCCGAGGTAGACCCATTGTCACCAACTCTGAATCTGATGAAGGGATCGTGAGGAATTAAGGGAACTCCTCAAATATTATAGACAGCGATTTTAATATTTTTCGTAACAAGTCCGGCGGCGGTGAAGTGGAACTGATTGTGAAAGACTACAGATGACGACCGGATATCCTCAGCTGTTCCTATTTCAAGAGTGGCGATAAGCTATCTCGATTAGGATAGTTGAGTGATTAAATATAACGAAGAACATTTATTTTATACGATGTATTTTTAAAATTCCTCTCTTATACGACAAGATGACGGAGTCTCGCTATGCGGGTCTCTTATTCCGGGCATCTGAAGCTACCTAACGAACCACCAACCTTCCTACTTTGTATGTGTCTGTGTTTTTGAACTGCACAAAGAGCCTCTTGTAACTATTTTAGATTTAATGCTTGGTACTTGGACCAGCTGTGTTTTAGACCATGTACAATTTGAACGACTCGACAGTGCGGCCTATTCCCAGTGGACCAGACATGTACTTATTTTGTTTGTTCATCTGTTCCGTCGTGTCTAGCTTCTAGTTTATGGATAGAATTTTGACACATATATGCTTAGAGACAACATGTGTTTTCTAACAAAATATGAATTTATCAAGTTTTCTATAAAATTAAATATATTGATCTCGTAAAATGTTTACTTTATAAGTCAGAAATGTATCATTAGATACTTTGATACTTCGGCCCGCCTACACTTGGTGGACGGACCGTCGCCTTCATCGGCTACGAACGAACAAGATTCTTAAAGTAATATAGGTACGTAGGGCATGCACGTGTCTCACATAATTTTCCAACTTTATGGCCATAATGAGGTACTTATTATGTATAGGGATGTTAGGGTTGTTACCAATATCAAACACTTATTTTTAACATATTTTTGTAATAATCGTTTCTAACAATTAATTAAATCGATTGTACATAACTTATACACTATATTCTCGGAAACGGCCCCGTCCCCTTCACCAAGTATAGTTACTTGTATAGAGGAAAATTCATCCGTGGCCACTGAAAAAAAGATAGTTACGTTCATACAAAGTTTTTTTATCACGTAGTGGAATAACGTAACAAAATAATTAGGTTTTAATCTACCAAGGCGTATTAAAAGTAAAAGCCGGTCATCTTTCAATCCATCTTCCCTCCCCAAAGGTTACAAACCAAACTACCTGGCAACTTACACTGAGGAACACGTTCAAAAAACGAGTAGGTAATTAGATCAGATCAGATATTAGTTACTTTAATCGATTGATATTTTGTCGAGGTAGATATTTCTAGTTTTTAAGTTAAGTATAGATAAGTAGCTATACTAACAAACAACATCTGTTTGTTATGGAGGAGTGGGGACTTCCTGCCACAGGTAATTCTTACCTACTAGGAAGACTCAACCCTGTTGTAATTTTTGTAACTCGCATTTATGAAATGAATTAATTTATTTTTCATTTCAGATTACACTTCACGCAACTGATTCTTATAATAGACGAAACTGTCACAATTTGAACAGGGTGACCGTTCTAGACCACTCCAGATGGTTACTGGCAGCATTTTCAAAATTTGTTCATATTTTACAATTACTCCAACTCGAAAACCATTTCGAGGAATAGGGGTTTTAAAGCCGTTCTGCATTATTAAGTTTGGATATTTCGGCAAAAGTATATTTAACCTTTGTTTGACTTTCGTTTTCGGCTTGAAGCCCTACTAGGTGTATTTTACGGGTTAGGCGAAAACAGCTTGAAATAGTACGTTTTAATACACTAAAACAATCACTTTTTTCATTAGATATAATTTAAATGTTGTAATTTATTAGAAAATGCCATCCCAAATTTAAAATAATCATTTCATCCATAAAATGTCTGCTAAATAAATAAAGATATTTAAACAAAACTACTGGGTCAATTACAAAATTAATGAAATAGGTGTCTTACAATTTCCTATTCTTTCAAATTAGAAAGTAAAAACTGTGAGTTATTTTTTTTGGTCAATCCCAATTAGATCTCACAGAAACTTTTGTCAAAACTGGTAGACCGCTTTCTTGGCTGACTGCTATTTAGAGTAAAGACCGAGTAGGCCTTGCATAGGATCATTTTTAAGGCTAGCCACTGCGTCGCCGGCGACCTCACCCTCAGCAGCATAGAGGCAGACTTCGGGTCCTTGTGGGTTTCCATGGAGACGGGGCGGGGGATGGCCACCGGCGGCACACCGGCTCGTGCCGCCTTCATAGACCCAACATCCGGAGTCCTAAAACATAATGAGGTACTTATTATGTATAGGGATATTAGGGTTGTTACCAATATCTAACACTTATTTTTAACATATTTTTGTAATAATCGTTTCTAAATCAGGGAAATAGTAAAACATCAGGCTCTCGGCACCAAATATCGTTTTAGTTCCTGGCTTTGACCCTCGGTCTGGGGTCCCGATGCTAACTAGTTATTGAAATGTTTCTTCTACGAGTACTATCGAGCTATCTGATGATGGAGACTCAGGGTGGCCATAGGAACTCCTAAATGACACACGATAAACATGTCGTGTTAGGGCTTGTTAGAATCGTCTTGACTAGTAGAGGACGACTGTGCAAAAAAAGTATAGTTGGCAACAAAAGCTTGTCCTAAAAACGTTTTTTTTGACAGAAGCTTATTTAATACCTATCCAACAATACCACAATATTTGTTAGTTTCTGAGAAAAAGTGAGTGAGGCATATAGGCAAACAGATAGATGGACATGGCGAAACTGTAAGGGTTAGTTTGACTTCGGAACCTTGAAAATGACTGACGGTCGACTTTCTTGCGGCTTTTCTCCTCACCAGTGGTGTCTTCCTGGGAAGCGCTGGAATGTTTTCGACGTGTAAAAGGGCTTGTGCGGCGTACTTAATGAATAATGTTTTATAAAAAAAACCTCCCCCCTTAGCTGACTCACCGCCGTCTGTACGAGCCGAGCTTCCAGAGTCGTTCCCCCACGTCGCGCGTGAACAGGCTGCCTGCAACAAAGCTTGGGGTCACGACTTTAAAGCGACTCGCTTTAAGATTGCACCAAACATCTTTACATGGAGAATTTACTCATGGGGTTTTGAGCCCCGGTACAACAGTGCCATGCCGTCCATGGAAGGTGTAGCCCATACTTTTCGAAAATCAAATTTTATTCGTAGCAGAATTTCCATTTTCATTTTGCCCCGATCTCACTGTGTGTCTTTTCACTGACCCGTTTTTTGTGACACTTTTTATTCCATTCCAGAATTGATTGATAGTGTCGACGGAGCTACTATTTCTACGCGGTTTAGACCTCCGTGCCGGCTGCAATAACTAGCTAACCTACCTACCTATTTGGACCTAATTATAAGTGGATTTTACAATTGGGAGAAATACAGATAGGAAAATATGCAATTGGAAAAAATTCAAATCGGGAAAAAATCGGGAATGGAAATTCTGCATCGAATACAATTAGATTTTCAGAAATGATGTGCAACGCCCCTACACCTCGAGCCCCGCCTGCATTCAATTCGTGCGTGAACTGTATATGGCTCGATCGTCGACTACCATTTCCTCAATTTGTCAATTTACAATTATAATAATATGATTAAGTAATAGTAGCATTTATTTTTAATGTAGATTAAAACTTTTGCATGCCAAATTGTGGCAGAACATATCCATATACCTACTGCTACTGACTACTGTATATTGATAAGATCTGTGTATGTACTTGCAAATAAATGAATTTGAATTTGAATTTTCTTTCAAGGGTCCCAAGCAAGTACCCAGAATTTAGGAGGTCTGGCACAGGACTCCGTAAACGGGTGTTGGAGGCTGCGAGGAGCGAACTTACTGGAGCGCTGGGTGACTCGGTCGTAGTCGAAGACCCACCGCTGCGCGCTGTGGTCGCTGCAGGCGCGCGCGCGCGCATCGGCGCCGGCGCCGCCCGCCTCGAGGCAGAGCCCGCTCCGCTCGTGCTGCAGCTGCCGCGACGCGCGCACGTAAACCCACTCCTGAATGAAACATAAACCACA
Organism: Acleris laterana; assembly: GCA_963966035.1. Classification (NCBI taxonomy): domain Eukaryota; kingdom Metazoa; phylum Arthropoda; class Insecta; order Lepidoptera; family Tortricidae; genus Acleris; species Acleris laterana. Next base: position 10,149,693 of record OZ014465.1, on the reverse strand, counting down.
TCAAAAATTGGCCTCATTACCTGAGCTCAACTTCCAACACTTCAACACTTACCAGCGCCCCCTGTCGACTGTCGCAAGCCGTCAGCAAAACCAGTGGACCTCCATCGATCTCCTCCCTGCAACCGCACACGAGAGCTCAGGTCGATACAGTTAACTTTTAGACAAATCAGTAAGAACAAAGGGGCTGAGGAACCGGTGTACACTTGAGAACAGCGAACCGACTCCTAATTAAGGAGTTCCGTTGACTTCACAGACTTCGTGACCAGATCTTGGCGTAATTTAAATGGGACGCCTGAGATAAACTTTACCCATGAAAAAATAACGGTAGACGAGGAGAAAAGTACACACGAAAAAGAACAGAAGAATATATTATTATCAGCTCTCAAAGAAGGCATCGCAAATTTATCTGGGATTTTAGTACATTTAACAGTTACTTATTCACATCCAAGTTCTAAAATTGTGATAATGCTGACAAGGGGTGTCTCGTTATTTCACCGACACTCATTTCATAGAACGTATCATTTTCCAGAATGTTCATTTCATAAAATACTATTTCCTGCCTAACCCGTGTTGATTGCCACATGTGGCAAATGTGACCAATTTACTGAATAAATATTTTGATTTTGTTTTTTTTTTTTTTGATTTCAGGTTATCTTAAGTTACGTAAAACGGGATAGGTGGGAATTAAGAGGTGAGTGGGGACGCAACCTAAAATAAGTATGTATGTATGTATGTAAACACTTTATTGTACAAAAGAAAAACCATAACAATACAATTAATATAAAAATATGTACAAAGGCGAACTTATCCCTTTAAGGGATCTCTTCCAGCTAACCCTTGCGAGGTTGAGAAGAGTGAACGGTTGTGCAACGAGTAAACAAGTGTACAAGAAGAAGACACATTTAGTAACCAATAAAACTTATATAAATAAATTTAAAATAAAACTTACTTACATAAATAGATACAGAAATAAACATATTAATAGTTAAATATACATACATAAACTACATTTTACGTACCTAGAGGATAATTGATATTTAGGAGATAAGTCGTAACTTGTTGCAAATAAGAACAAGTACCTATTGAATAGACAATCACGCAACGTCTATTGGAAATAATTTCAGTCTTATAATTAAAAGTATCATATACTTCACTTTAGGTTGTGTCCCCCCTTAAGTAATCCCTTCTCACCCCGTTTTACGGTATGATTCACGTAGGTTAGGTTAGGTTAGGTTAGGTTAATGGTGCGCCGGCCGAAGGGGTCAGGGGACCCCTTTGTTCACCAGGGTGCACCGGAAGTTTGAGGGTGCCTTAGTAAACCAAGGCGCCCTCCTGGAGTCGTTAGCATCGAGGTGCCACAGCCGAATGCGCTTGTTCGTGATCGCGTGGCACCTCCCCGAAGGACGCAGATGGTTTACCGCTGGGTTTTTAGTGGGTATTCCGGCCGTTCTCGGTTGGTGAGTCCCACATAACCATCCCAGGCTCCCCTGGACCTGGGTGGTACCTATGCGGAAAAGCATTTCCCCAGCGCAAAAAAAAAAGGTTAGGTTAGGTTAGACTTGTAACCATCACAAGATAACTCGGTTTCAGCAGAAAAAAACTTTCTATGAAATGAGCGTCAGTGAAACAAGAGTAAACCGTTGACAAGATATTCGATCCGGAAAGAGGAATGTCACACATACTGCAATAGAATACATTTTTCTTCGTCTCTAAACTGCCCTGTGGTCGTGAGCGAGAAGTGCTGCGTTTCGTTGAGCGTAGGGAGACAAGGACGGAACCCGAGAGCCGTGCCGGTCGACTGACCGGGGCGCGGCGACGAGTCCAGGCACAATCCCGACCGAGGGTTCTGCACTCTGTAACAATTTTTGCGGGTGGTAGGACCTTGTGCAGGGTCCGTCCGGATCGCTACCACCATCTTATCCATTAACCTACCGCCACACAGCAGTGTTCGAATTGTTGTGTTCCGGTTTGGGGATAAGACAGCCGGTGAAATGACTAGCATAGAGGCATTCCATCTTAGTCCTCAGGGTTGGCAACGCATTTGCAGTCTATGCGAATGTCTATGGGTCACAGTTTCCACTTACCATCAGGTGGCCTGTGTGCTTCTCTATGCCATGAAAAAAAAAACACAATCCACCACTTGCTACATAAGACCAGCTACGTGTTAGACGAGATAATACTAACCCTTCTTTGGTATTACCGCAGCTTAGGGTGAATTTTATATTAGGTCCTTGCCTATGAAATTGGCGTTTTATATGGAGAATTTTATGAAAACGGTGGTTTTCATATGCACTGGGAGCCTTCCACTCTAGGCTCTGGACTACTGGAGCAACCTAGACACCGGCAGGCAAAGTAAGGAAGCTCTTCCGATAATCAATCCCGGATTGTCGCGTAAGCTACAATTACTCAAAAGGACCCAACTCCAATTGTTAACTGGAGCCATAACTAACTGGCCATGACTTGTTCAACAAACACTTGTTCACATTAGGTGTTACAGACAGCCCCCTGTGCAGAGCTTGTATGACGGCGGAGGAAACCGCAGCCCACGTCATCATGGAATGTCCAGAGGTGGCAACATACCGGACACGTCACCTCGGAACACCGAGATCGCTACCAGAGGCCGTCGGCAACATCAAGGGTCTGCTAGGCTTTCTGGTTGAACTGGGCTGCCAAGAGTAGTGCCAGTGACTCAGCACGCAAAAAAGGCGCATATTAAGTCGTCGAGTTGCGGAAAATTAGCCCGCTATAACATATAACATATAGGCTCTGGACCCATCGGCTGTTTAACCTCACCCACCTGCCGTACAGCCGCGCGTCCCGGACCGGCACGAACTTCTCGGGGAACACGGAGTCCAGGAACCACCGGAAGCTCCGGCAGCGCAGCCTCTGGCGGAGCGCCTTGCGGGCCGACACGTCGCTGACCCGCGGGTCAGACTGCATCAAAAACGGTGCATCAAGGGAGTCTTCAATATTTATTTATTTATTATATTTATATTTGATATTTATATGCTATAATTATGATTTGCTATAATTATTCATTTGCTCCGTGTGGTAGCCGGATAAGAAGTGCCACTCCGTATCTTTCCGTGGATGTCGTAAAAGCCGACTAAGGTAATAAAGGCGTGTAGTACTGTTAGGCGATGGGCTTGCAACCTGTCACTAATACACTGGTAAACATCTTCGCCTAAGTGTGCAAAATGTGGTTACAGAAATATCAAAAAGTTATTATTGTTGTTGGAAATTCTGTAGCTCTGCCTACCCCACTCTGGGAATAAAGGCGTGAGTTTATGTATGTATATAATGTAATCATTTGCTAGAAAATACATTTTCTATATACTGGTAACTTTTATTTACTTCACAGTAGAGACTATTCCACTCGGTAAAATCATGTTGCTTTTGACATGTGATAGCATTTTTAGAACTCGGCCACCATGATTGTCCACGTAAATTAGAGTTGTCGTAACGATGACAATACGTAAACATGTCAAAACAACATGACTACCCAGTACAGTAGAGGCCTTGCGGGGCTAGTATAGTTGCCTTTATCACGTGTCAAAATGTGGATAAAGCATCCATCACTGTCGTACTCATGAACGTGTCAGAAGGTGACGGATGTTTTATCCACATTTTGTCACGTGATAAACGCAGCCATGTTAAGTATACGGCTCTCGCAACACATACGCCTTTCTACCCACACACATTGCTCGCGCAAGCACTTTTGTACATTACGTTCTAGTGTCAGCTGTATGTGTGCTGGACCAGTGATGTCCTTTGTGCGAGACTCACCCTGAGGTCCGGCCGGTGCATGTAGAACAGCTCCGCGTACTCGTCCATCCACACCTCCGCCACGCGCGCCATGTTGATCCCTGCCACACATGGAGCATGGTCAGGTGGGACACGTGCGTCACCTGGGTAAGTGCGACAAACCATATTTTTTAGGAGATATTGTTGATTTGGCGCAATTACCAGTAGACATACTTGCCCCCCCCCCCTCTTTGCACAAGTAAATTAACTACATGAATCGTTGATTGACTGGTCTGAAACCAAATTGATTCGGAGACCAAAAGCTGGATATTAACTTTCTCAACAACCTTCCCGACAACGCCAGGCAGGCTATTTCTATTTGTCTTCTATACTGACTCCGTTATGCAGTCTATAGTCTCCTTTAATGTCCTTTATTTTCGGGTGCACTTTTGGTTTGTCCGTCTTTCATGTCGAAACGGAGGGACAGATTGACGTGTTTTTTATGTGGAGGTTGTTTATGGTCTGGAGAGTGGCATAGGCAACTTTTTGTCTCTTTCTAACTCCCCTTAAGTAGAGGGTGAAAGTTTGTATGGAGCTTTTCGCAGTTCTTAATGTAGAAAGCTAAACATTGGTATGCGGACTCTTTGATACTAACGAAAAATACGTGAAAAAGCGAGCGAAGCCGTGGGCAAAAGCTAGTGGTCTTATAAATGTTGCCCTTGAGCTTGAGGGGCGTTAGCGGCTCACATGTGAGTCCCCAGACTTGTCGCCTTTCCATCCAGCCTGCGTTTATTTGGTTCCTGACGGCCTGGTGAATGTTCCCGTCATGTTACTCGTACATCAATTAACGTGTTTTAATCACCGTGTGTCTCCCAGCGGCGCTCGCGGGGGCTGTCCCTGGAGCGGAACACGTGGCCGGCGCGCGAGCACGGGATCGTCTCGAGCGAGCCGCCGCCTGCGCACAAACCAATATCAATACATATACATGTATAAACATTGTTAAATTATTGCACCTACCTACTCTTTCCTTCTATCTTTCCTTTAATCACCTTAATGTACTCGGCGTGCTTACCTAGACCAATAATAAAAAAAGTAGGCATCGTGCCGCATCAGTGTGTTAAAGAGAAGGCTCGGAATAGAGAAGAATAGAAACTACTCCACCGACAAGAGCTCTTAAGTAAAGCCGCGTTCACATTTGTCTGACGTGTTGTGTTGTCATGCTCTCTGTCGTGATGGCTACTGTTCACATCTATCAGAGGGCCCAGACAAGATGCATTACGCTAACTATCGTTTCTATTCGTTTACTTTTATAACCATTCGCGTCACTGGCACATCACGTGACTTTTCGTATCACGTCATCTACCAGTGACGCGATTGGTTTAAAAACTAAACGAAGAGAAACGCTAGCTAGCGTAGTGCATCTTGTCTGTGCCCTCTGAGGTGTTATGACGCATTTTTTATCAGTTCCGTCTTGGTTCTCAAAGGGAGCAGCTCCGTCCATCCTTCACGTGCGGCTCTGACGCGTCACAACACAGCACTGGCCCGTGCGCACTAGTCCGTTGCGGTGTGTCGTGTGGCTGCACCGCCCCCCGCACCTCACCCGTTCTGGCGCGGGCCGGGATCGCTTGTGATGCCACACAACACAAGCCATCACAACACACTGCGTCAGACAAAGTGAACGCAACCATATTAAATGTATGAAACCGATACTGTTTTGAGGCATCACGACGCAACACGTCAGACAAATGTGAAAGCGGCTTAAATGATGATGATGATGACCTACTTTTTGATTTCTGCTTCACCTCAATGTTGACTGGTAGAGAATTTTTGTACACCTTTTCTATACAATTTTAAACTTTGTAAGTATATTAAATAAATTTAAATATTATCGATAATATCATTGATCGAGATGACGTCACAACCAAAACTTCCGCTACATAGTACTTTTTAAGCACATCGCTATACTGTAATGATTTTTAAATTTCGAATGTCTTCAAATCACCGGCAAATGTGTCAGTAGGCATTTAAAGACCGTTATGCGTAAGATAATAGTACTTAACAAGGGCTGTAAAAGAAAGAAAGCCCGAAATCGCAGGTATTTGAGACCCGAGCCGTAGGCGAGGGTTGTAAATATGCGATAGAGGGCTTTCTTTTTTACTGCCCGTGATGAGTACACAATTTTACGTCTTCACCTGGCCACAATGCGAGTTTTACCGTGCGCGCAGCGTGCGATAAAACTCACATTATGGCCAGGTGTAACGTAAAAGTACGAACATGTTTTTCAAGTCCAAGTATAGAGAACTAAGTTGATAACTTGTATATGAAACAGAGTTATGCGCGGCGGCAAGCCCTCTGGCATCGGTTGTTATAAACAGTTTGCTAAATGATACTGACACTGCCAAACCCGGAAGCTCATCTCGAGGTTCTCGCCGCCCCAGCCGGTCATCTGCTCGTCGTACCCGCCCAGCTCCCAGTAGTACGCGCGGGACACCGCGAAGATGGCACCTAACATCGTCGGAGACCTGCAAGATAGCTCGGACACGGCTAAATGAACCAGAAAATTCAATTCAAAGGACCGAGAAGTTTGGTTCAGAGGACTAGGAAGTTCGGTTCAAAGGACCAGGAAATTCGGTTCAAAGGACTAGGAAATTCGGTTCAAAGGCTTAGGAAATCCGGTTTAAAGGACCAGCAAATTCGGTTCAGGGGACTAGGAAATTCGGTTCAAACGACTAGGAAATCCAGTTCGAAGGACCAAGAAATTCGGTTCAAAGGACTAGGAAATTCGGTGCAAAGGACCAGAAAATTCGGTTCAAAGGACCTGAAAATTCAGTTTGATGGACCAAACCATAATATGTAGGTATAATGTAAGTAGGAACTGAGTTTACGGTGCACGAAGACCTAACTTATCCAAAAATGTCTTTGTAGATCGAAACAGCTCTCGATTAAATTGAATTATTAGAAACATGTAAATTAACATAGAGAACGAACCTGTATATTAGTAGTCCAAACTATTAAATGTACAGTCAAAGGCATTAATATCTGGCAGGTCCCCGTGCCAAATATGTAATACATAAACCTTATCGCCAATGGCAAGATCCGTGTTTATATATTTGACTTTTTTGGAAACGTAACGTGTATATATGTATTATGACTTCGACTGTACCCGGTGTCATTGATTACTTTTGCGGTTGACCATATATTAATGGTGTTTTGTTTGTGTGTATGTGTGTACCATACTGACCACGTGGGCGAGATCACGGACCCGCGCCGCACCCACTCGCTCTCCTGCACGTAGATCCACTGACTGTGTCCTGAGAAGGTGAACCCGGATATCTGCACAAGGATTTTTTAACGCTAGAGGGGGCAAACAACCTTTTGGGTTCTCTGACGTGAAGTGAGCAGCGCTGCCCATGGACACAGGCCTGCAACACCAGGAGAGGTATTGCAGCTGCGTTATCGGCGGCTCAAGATGGATATATTTGTTAATAGTCGTTAATCGCTAGATGTCGCTACACGTCTACGAGTACACCGCGTCTATTGATATGTCAGCTCAACTCGCGTACGTGCGACATCTATCGATACTTACAAAAGACATAAAACAGATACATCATACATATACTTAGAACCTCACCGAAAAATGAATTACGTCTTGAGTGTCGTGGAATTCGAAGCTCTTGGCATGAATCAAATGAATGATCGGGGTGACCACGGCGGTCCGGTTGTCCTTGACGCGCTGCAACAAGGGGCGGATCCAGTCGGCGAGGCCCTCGCAGTGCGCGTCGAGCACAATGAGCACGTCGCCCCGCGCGGCGCGCGCGCCCGCCTGTCGCGCGCGGATCAGCCCGCTCCTGCACCAAGGTAATTACATCAGCACACCTTTACACACACACGCATGGACTCACAGACGCATGCACGTTCACAGCGCGTGGCGTCGGGCCCCTGAGTGAGGCATGTTCTACACTACAGGCTTCAGGTTGTGGGGTTGACTGACCATTAAGACAGGTCGTCTGACGCAGCTGCGAGCCTACTAGCTTCCGAATAACCTACAGTGAACGATCCGGCAGCACAGCAGGATACTGACCGACCAGGTAAGTTGCAATCGGCGGGCACTGACCATTCGGGTAGGCGCAGCAGGCGCACGAGGCCGCGCGGCAGGCGCGTGCGCACGTAGTGGGCCAGCTTGCCGCGCAGCTCGGGCAGCGTCGAGTTGTCGTCCACCAGGATGATCTCCTTCAGGTACACGTGCCCGGAGTCCGGCGCCTGCCCCGGGTAGCCTGCAGGGATTTACCAATAGGGACATATCGAGGGACAATCTTCGTCTTATTTTTGGAGAATATACCGGAATAAAAGGTAGTTTATGTGCTATTTGATAGTAGTATTCACTGCTGCGAGGACACACTAACTACTTTTATGTTGCCTTTTTTCTGTTTTTACTTTTTTCTGTGTCTTGTGTCTGTAGTGAATAAATGTGTTATACTTTTTATTTTCTTTTATAATCTACCTCTGTGCTAAACTTTGTCCAGATCTGTTCAGCCTTTCTATTATTACTAAGATCGACAGCTTCTACAGTTCTAGACGCATAGACTGGTTTGCAGTAAAGAGCAATACATGCCGTCACACAGAGATGCAATATCTGCTAAGAGAGACACAATGACACAACTCAGTCCATGCATGTTAGAACTCTAGAAGCTGCCCTGCATGCGGCCTGTGTGCTCGTTTGCTCACCTATCGTCATAGTCCGGTTAGTCCCGTGCTCCACGAAGGTAGCCACGTCGTGCCACGGCTGGTCCCGCCGGGTGGTGTTGAGAATGCTCCAGACGGTCCGCAGCAGCACGGAGTACGGCTCGTCGCGGAACACGACCACCACCGAGGCGGAGGGCAGCTCCGCGTCGTACCTGATGCTGGCGCACGCCGGGTGGCGGAGGTCTGCCGAGTCAATCACTTTCAAAAGGAACAATAGGAGCACTACTGATAGGTTTTAATTAAAGTTTTTGAGAAGTGAATGTTAATATATGTTAGGTCGCTTCAATAGAAATAAACTGCGTTGCTGTAATCAGTTCGGCTCACGAGGGGACGCCCCGCAACTGATGTAGCGCCTGTACTCAGTAAATATGTAAATGGGAGAGATCTTTCAATGGAGTACGATTTTTGTGTGACCTTTCCAAAACTTTCGATTGCGTAGATCATAGACTCTTATTAAGAGTCCCTTTATGGGGCCATAAAGGGACTTATGGGCCTTTGAAGTACATTTCAGTATATATAATTTTTAGTTAGAAGCGTTTGAAAAGAAACAAGAAAAGAGAGAAATGTTCGGGACATTCGAGAACTGTGAGCCACGGACTTTGCGATAGTGAATGAGGTAGCAATGCGTAGAACTTTCCAGTAACGAATACTCTATCGTTATCAGTGGGTCAAAGTAAGTACATCAGTTATTCCAGAACGCATTCTGGAATAATAATATTCTCGGCTGAGCTACAAAACCAGAGGAACGACTGCACGCGATCATTGTCTACAACGAACAGTGCGAACAAGAGCGAACCGGGAAATCATCTGCGTATTTGCTTATCATGCGAATATCGGTGCGGTGCGGGTGGTAGGACCTTGTGCAGGGTCCGTCCGGATCGCTACCACCATCTTATCCATTAACCTATCACCAAACAGCAGTGTTCGCATTGTTGTGTTCTGGTTTGGGGATAAGACAGCCGGTGAAATGACTAGCATAGAGGCATTCCATCTTAGCCTCAGGGTTGGCAACGCATTTGCAGTCTTAGGATTGCATTGCAGTCTTGTGATTGCGAATGTCTATGGGTCACAGTTTCCACTTACCATCAGGTGGCCTGTGTGCTCGTTTGTCTACTCGATGCCATAAAAAAAAATAAAAAAAATCGGGGGGACGATTTCACACAAACATACCTAGTCCGAAACTAAGCGCTAGGCTTGTGCTATGAGTTCCTACTAGGCAACGATGATCATACTTCAATACATAAAGAAAAACGCATACGCATAGAAAACACTCAACACACAGAAACTAATACTCGCGCTCATATTTGACGACGCGATAGCCTAGTTGGTAGTGACCCTGCCTACGAAGCTAGCGGTCCTGGGTTCAAATCCCGGTAAGGGCAGATATTTTTGTGATGAGCGTAAATATTTGTTCCTGAGTCATGGATGTTTTCTATGTATTTAAGTATAATATTTCTCTATATAAGTATTTATATCGTTGTCTAGTACCCATAGTACAAGCCTAGAGCTTAGTTTGGGACTAGGTCAATTGGTGTGACATAGTCCCCTGATATTATTATTATTATTATGATCACAAAAATATTTGCCTTGACCGGGAAGCGAATCCTGGGTCGCTATTCGTAACAGCACAGTGGGGCTTGACAAGTTGCCATCGTTCACGAACGCTAGCGTTAGGTGATCACTGGCGACATGTGTTGTCATTGAAAATTGTATGGGAATGACGTAAGTCACGTGATATATCACTCGTTACAACTGACATGCTGAAAACTGATTGTCTAGCCTATTTAATTTTGACAGCGCCAAGTGACAGGTGATCACCAAAGTGATCGCCTAACGCTAGCGTTCGTGAACGATGGCAACTTGTCTAGCCCCACTGAATTGGTTGCCCTCGTATCATGTGCACATGGGTAAAATATTTGACTTGTACTAACGGAGAGAAGTATTATTTTTACCCTTTGTACGAACGCAGAGGTTCAAGAAAAGTCTCATAGATGGCGCTCATACGCGTAGCGTGGTTTTAAGAAAAGTCTCTTAGATGGCGCTCCCACGTATCGTGGGTCCAGAAAATACTCATAGAAAATGCTTATATACGCGTAGCGTGGTTTTAAGGAACTACTCATAGATGGCGCTTAGACGCGTAGCGTGGTTTCAAGAAAAGTGTCATAGATGGCGTCTCGTGTCTCTTAAATCACGAAGCGGGTTCATCGGGGGCGGTGGCCACTTCTCTTCCGCGTTTACTAGGAGCACATGAAATGAAACGGTCTATCGCTCAGGGAGAAATGAGGGAAAGGGATGGAGGGAGAGGGATGGAGTATCCATTGATCTTGACGACAGTAAACGCACACCAGTGGGGTTATTATGATGTGTCTGTGCAATTCATTTTACGCTGAGAGAAAAGGACAAAGTTATGTAACCGCTATAGCTCCATCCTTTACGCTCACCGTAAAATGAACTGCATAGCAATGTCGTAATAACCCCCCAGTACGCCGACCGAGTACGAAGTGACGTGACGTATGTACACACCTACACGTGTTATAGGTTAAAGCGGGGTTTATTTCACAACGCGACGTCTTGTATGCGACTATAGGCACACTACATAATGCCGAATGCAATGTTTTGATTGGAGACTTATTTTTTTGAAATCGCTTATTTAAATCAGACCTTACTCCTACGTGTAGCAGTTGAAATATTATGCATTAAATTTATTCTAAAATATTAGATTACGGAAAAATCAAATAATCTGAAAAATATTTATATTTGGAATAAAACATTCCAGAGTACCTATTTGGGTGTTCCCATGCGACTATTGATACATATTATAAACTTTATTATACTGCGAGTATTATACATCTTTATTTTCATGCATCCGGCACGCTGTCACGAGTAGGTACTTTATCGATAGAAAATCTGAGACCGGAAGGTTAAAAGAATCTCCCCTAACGACCTATTCCAATATTTACCCTGAATCTTAGTCAACTATATAAAGAAAGATTTATATACACGTATGTGGATGATGTATGATGATGTAATCTTATTGTCCTATAATGAAAGATTAAAAAAGCAAATTGATTTACCTATTAGTTACAGAATTTATCCAAATACAAATGGCATTTTCAACCGACTTCAAAAAAAGGGGGGGGTTCTCAAGTTGAACCGTATTTTTTTTAAGTGTGACCGTTGCAACATAATATACCTGTTGGTCCAGAGGAAAGCGTTTAAATATCCATGATTCAGAAGAACAGCGTGATCGACAAAACTCTTCCGCGTTTACTAGGAGCACATAAAATGAAACAGCTTACACAGGGCAGCATTTATCGATTTACTTGAGGGTGTGTTTCATTCACGCAGATCTTATTGGGGAGAAGCGCGATCAACCAATCAGGTAGCGCAATACACACACATACAAGTCGTACGATGGATGTGATTGGTTGGTGGGGCTCTACTCGGCACAGCTCCGTTGGAGTACGAACGCACCCTCACGCTGGCAGGTCAAGGTCGAAAAGAATGGTACCCCTCAACTCAACAACGGACACGGACAAACAAGGAGTCGTTAGATTCGCACCACCATCGCGAAAGTCACTATACTCTGATTACTCTAAGATGATGCCTGTGACAGCCGTATTTCCTAATTTCAATCAAATCAAATCAAAACGTTATTATTATTATTATTGCTTATTTATTAACCAAAAAATTACATATTTTTCTTAAAAAATAGTCTGCAAAACTGCGTTTATTGCGATCATGTTGTATACAAACGGTCTTAAGTAAATATTATTGGGTCCGTAGCATAATATCGAAAGTCAAATTTCATAAGTACGAAATTCCTAAAAATATAACTTTGAATATCAAAATGTATAATGTACGAAATTCCTGAAGATGCATGTCCTATGTTTAATTAGCCTTTTTTTTAAATGACCAAAGTACAATACCACTAGTGCACGAAAAAACTAACGACATTTTACCGACGCCCGGTTGACCTAAGTTTAAAATGTATAAAGTGCGAAATTTCGAACGACACTTTAATTTTCGAAGGTACGTTACGTTGATTAGGGGTGGAGTTTTAAGGTTTGAATGTATTGATTTTCGAAGAATTGTCACAAAGCTTTTTGTACGTAGCGATTTTGAGCACTAGAAATATTGAGTTTGAAGTTTTGTCATTCGGTATTTTGAACAAAGGAATATTAATTTTCGAAAATGAGATCATTCGATTAAAAGTGCATTAGGACATGCATTTTTAGGAATTTCGTACATTAGACATTTTGATATTCGAAGTTTTGTGTTAGGAATTTCGTACTTATGAAATTTGATTTTCGATATTATGCTACGGACCCATATTATTAAGATCAACATGAACCCTGCTAGGGCACAGCAATAATATCTTAAAAATAGTGTAATTTATAAACTTATAAGTATTATATCGTACATTCTAACTTTTATAATTTTATTCTAGAATTTTACATGCACAAATTAATAAAACTAAATAAAATATTAATTCTAATTAAAGAACTCTTGAAGTGAATCACTTACTATACTCACAAGCGATATGTTTAAAATTAGACGATTAATTATTTAAATTCTTGAACGGCGTCGCTTGGTTTGTATCGATGTGGTATTTATGGAAAGTGAAATAAATAAGTGTCATAAGTGGTTATATGAGCTGCCACAGGCATCTTAGAATAATCAGAGTATAGATACTTTAATTAAAATAGTTAAATGAAAAATATGCTATAGGTAGGTAGGTACGAATTATTATCAACGATTGAAGTCGTCGACCCCTCCAAGCTCAGCACAAACTAATTTCGTAGCACTAAAAGTGCTACGACGCGTAGCACACAAATTGTTATTGGTCTCCTTGGTTGCTGCCGAAACAGGGGGTTAATGGTTTCATGTAAACACTCTATTGCACAAAACACAAAATATATATAAAAGCAAACTTATCCTTTTAGGGAATCTCCTTTAGCTAACATTTGGGTACAGTCACGATATTTAATTTGGTACCCACCTTAGGTCCAAAGTCAATAAAGATAAAGATAAAGATAAAAGATAAAGATATATTTATTGTAAAAACTGTGTAGGTACAATCGGTGTTATATATAATATATCAGACTCAACAGTTTGCCCATTTCGGACGTACAATAGTTTATAAGGTAACTTAACTTTAGGATCTAAAAAAAGTAAAAAGTAAGTAAGTAAATTTGTGTCAATCATTCATACACAAAAATATTCATTTAGGTTGTAGAAACATTTCGATATTAACCAATTTTTGAGTGTCATTTTAAAAAGTCTGCCATCTAATGACTTAATGTTATCTGGTAAATAATTATAAATATTTATTCCAGTGACAAAGGTGCTTTTCTTTAATATGTTGCTAGAGGACCTGACTGTACAAAGGTCATGTTTATATTGGGATCGCAAATATTTTTTACAATTACTTTTTTTACTAAAACGGTCATTACACTCTTTTACAAATACACAAATTTCTAGTATGTAAATACACGTCAGAGTTAAAATTTTGTTAATTCTAAATACATTTCTCAGGGATTCTATAGATTTAAGATTATAAATAATTCGTAAACATTTCTTTTGGAGAATAAACGTGGATTGAACATTCTGACATTCTACAACAATACACATACATACATAAACTCACGCCTTTATTCCCAGAGTGGGGTAGGCAGAGCTACAGAATTACCAACAACTCTAAAAACTTCTACAACAATAACGTTGAGTTTCCTAAAAGTTACAAATGACTTGACATCTCTAATGACATTGACGACTTCAAGCATATTTTTCTTGAAATGGGTCCCAAATTACCGCTCGTGACCGTACGTGAGGAAAATAAGAAAATAAAAAATTGGGAACGAACGAGATGAGTACAAAAACAAAGTTTACAGAAACAGCGTGAACTATATTGAAAACTGCAATCAATGTTTGTATGTATGATTCTTTGATCCCTCGTACAAGCTGAACTAATGATTTTAACCAACGAGGTTTAGTTGGGTTCGTTGTTACTGGGTACTTAGATCACAAAATAAATTAATAACGCATTTAAGAGAATGTATGTGTAGATGAGAATGTATGGATAAATATGTGTAGATGTGTACGCTTTACTATGTCACTTTAATCACTGTTACAATTCATGAATGGCAGTTTGAACATGACATTAAACAGACAAGGTAATATAGGTATTTAACATACATACATACACACCTTCACGCCTGTCATCCCAGAGTGGGCTAGGTTTGACATTTCTGAAATCACATTCAGTACAACAAGGCTGATGCTTACCAGCGTTTTATTGACAGGTTGCAAGCCCGTCGCCTAGCAGTATTAGCATACATGGACGACACATAAATTGCGATTAACTCCACCGCCATTACAGTTAAGGAAACAAGAGCTATCGTAGCGATAACACGTCGAAAGCAATATGGTTTTACCATTTAGAATAGAGCCCCTGTTACGAAATTATCTGAAGAAGTGTCTTTTTTGCCATTTTAGATAATATCTGTCGATCATTTATTACACAATGTTAAATGGCACTACATTTAATTAATGTATTAGGCTTACTAAAAAGTAGCAACAAAAACTTTTACAACAAGCAAAACTTTGGACAGTCGAGTACCAATGCAGCATGAGGACTATAGCAGTCTACGCACTATCCTTCTCGACGTGCAGCGGCGCACGACCGTCAGGCACGATCTGCTGTACGCGCTATCGTGCAAATGGACCAAAATTCCATCGTGCAAGTCCATCACGGTAATAATAATAATTATTAAGGTCAAATCGGAGAAATACTGGAAAAGGGCCGAATCTTAAGTACCCGAAACCGACGTTCGTGCATGACTCGATGTATGAATGTGGAAGAAGCGAAAGAAATTTGTCAAGATAAGAGAAAGAAGTGGTTTCTGCCTACCCCTCTGGGAAACAGGCGTGATTTAATGTAGGTATGTATGTATTGAAGTCCAGCAAGCCGACGCACTATCGTTTTGCGTCGTGCATCGTGCCCGGACGCACGTCACGAAATGATAGCGCGTAGACTGCTTATGGATTTCCTAATATAAGATAGCCAAGGTAAATAACAACCCCACGATACCCCACATATTATAATCCGTCAATGCGTTGAGCCTATAGGATACAAAGAAACAGACCTCCTCCTTTCGTGTAGTCAGGTTCAAGCATCTGGTATAGTACAGGAAAAGTCTCACAGGTGTCGCCCAAGTTCACTTGACTCGCAGGGATGCGTCATGTTTCTTCCGCGTTTACTAGGAATCTACTAGGATCGCATAAAAGGAAACAGTCAGAAGTTAGGAAGGTATTGATTTTCCGCGCGGTGCTACGGCGGGTTTCTATTCACGCAGAGCGGAATGGAGGGAAACCAACCAACCAATCAGCTTGTTCAGTACACACACATACAGATTGTTCGTGGAATTTGATTGGACAGCTTTGCTCCTCTCCATTTGCTCAATTTCAGTAGAAACGCACCCTTAGTAAAGTAAAAGTGAAATGACAAGTGGGAAAGATAGAGGTGGCAGTGATTTATCAACAAGAGAGGAGCATTTTCTAATATGTGTACCTACAAATTTCAGCTCATTCCATTAACAAATACTAGGTGAAACCAAAAACAAAACACGAATTTAAAAACAAACCTTAGAAAACCCACCTGTTAAATTATACCACTATTGTCGTAGACAAATAAACTGCATCAAATGGGTCAATCAACTTTTTGTCGTAGCTCATTGCCATGGTGACGTCACCTGGGTTACTCTAGAAAACTATGATTTCAAAGGATATAGTAGATAAGTCCACTAAAAAAAAGTTTTATTAGAAATTACAAACCCATTCTTTTATGGGTTTTCTTCTGAAAATCTGTCACTGTTGTCTCCTGGCTTACGGGATAGAATACCAACAAGAAGTTGATCCACCTAATTTACGAAAAACTTTTAAACAACTGTCCAATTCTGTCCAATACTAAGGCTTGTACACGGACGCCTTACAGCGCCATCTATGAAACTTTTCCTAAAACGTGTAAGGGAAGGTAAAGCTGAGCACTTCTGCATTTTAATGCTACTATCTTGTTACTAATTTGATAAAAACCTTAAACTATCTAAAAAATTACAACACATTTTCCTTGACAACGTTTATTAAATTAATGCAAACGTATTTTATTAGTGTGTCTTTATAAAGTTAAATCAAATCGACACGTTATCGTATCTTACTGAAATGGCGCCGAAGGTTCTGAATCGAACTGCCTCTCGTTCATGCCTCCCTGGTCAACGCGGAAGAGAAATCTAGCACGCTCGCGCCTTGTGCGAGAAGCAAGACAAAGTGCGCATGTGAAAAGGGTTACTTGCTTGTTAAGGAGGGGTGGGATGAGTTTATGTGTGTATCTAGGCGAGTTGTTCGACACAACAACTTAAATAAACAAATGTTTATGCCATACAAGTAGATCTCATGTGTAGTTCCATTTCTTTTGCACGTTCGGCAGCTAAAACGGCTTGAGTATTGTAACATTATGAGGATGATATAATATTTCAGTCAAACTAATGAGAGAGGTTTTTTTTTGACATATATAGACGACAAAATCAAAAAATACTGACGAGTTTTCTTAGCTTGTTTTTTATTGTTTTAAGTGACTGCTAATTCGGGGAATGTCTCCTTTAAAGTATTCTTGATTCACTAACAGCGCTTGATCGACAATTCTCTTCCGCGTTTACTAGGAGCGCATAAAATGAAACAGTTAAGGGCAGGGATGTATTGATTTTTTAAGGGTGCGCTTCATACGAGCACAGCTTATTGGAGAGAGCCCGGCCGACCAATCAGGTTGTACAACACACACACATACAGATCGTACGATAAATCTCATTGGTCAGTTGGGCTTCACTTCGTTTAGGTCCGTTTGCGTAGAAACGGACCCTTATTTCGCCCGGTTCGCAGACATTCAGATTTGATTTGGTCGGTCCATCGCATGGGTGACCTTGACCTCCCACGTGTTGTTCCTTCTTCTTTGCCCTGGACGATAAGACGTTTAATGGAGTCATTGCTACGCCTTGATACACTAATACTCGTATGTCTATAACTTGCGATTGATATAATCATGACGAAAACATTTGGCAGATATCGATAGTAAGCTGGGGTTATGCGTAAGATTTTGTTTTGTATTGATTTTAGGTCACGTTTAAACAAAAGCCAATGTTGGTTCAAACTGTTGGTAGTTACAAAAGGGTTGCCATGGTCACATTTCAATAAATATAAATATAAATATAAATATAAGGGGGAGTTAACTCCAAAGGCCCTTTTACAATGAACGTATATACAACATTAAGGGCCTGTTTCACAATCGACAAGTAAATTTATATGTCACATAAAGTTGTCTCTCTCCTTGTCTATTTTCAAGTGTACGACAAAGAAAGGGCTAAACTTATCCGTCAAATATCCTTTACTTGTCGATTGTGAAACAGGCGGTTAATTAGTTAAAACTCTAATCTACTACTTTGTTTAGTAATATGCCGAAGTTGACGTAAATAAAAAAAACACAGTGTGTAACTCACCTGTGGTCAGTCACCAACCTGGTAAGCAGGTGTTAGACATTAACTTGGGAAGTTTTCTAACGTCCCGTAATATTGTTTATTGATAAGTGTTATTTAACGAGTCAGTTGTATGTCCTTTTCAGAATCTAATCGGAGAAATACTGGAAAAGGGCCGAATCTTAAGTAGGTACCGGAAACCAACGTGCGTGCATGACTCGATGTATGAATGTGGAAGAAGCGAGATTTCTCAGGATCGTAGCAAGTGGGAAGGTGGTCTCTGCCTACCCCTCTTGGAAACAGGCATGATTTGTATGTATATGTATGTAGGTATGTAGTCATGACCGTTAATTTGGGACCCATTTCAAGAAAAATATGCTTGAAGTCGTCAATGTCATTAGAGATGTCAAGTCATTTGTAACATTTAGGAAACTCAACCTTGTTGTTGTAGAATGTCAGATTGACTTTGGACCTAAGGTGGCTTCCAAATTAAATCTTGTGACTGTACTTGTATTTTAATTAAAGCCCATGTTGCTGTAGACAATGTGTCTTTTACATAATAAGTCTAACTACCTATACTAACACCCCATGAAGCCCGCCGTACCTATAGGCGCTCGCATCTGATGTTTACTCAATAACGCATTGTCGAAGACGGTGTCAAGTCCACAATAGCGACGCAATGTAACCCGAGCCGCCACTGCACTCGAGTCGGCATTAAATCAAAACTCTGCAACCATGGAACAACGACTCTGTGAAATTGATCTAAACATCGCCTTGAGTTGAGGCTTCAGGCAGTTTCTAGCTATGGAAGTAGGTATGTACTATCGTTCCTTCCCCCACACTTAGAGGTTGGTAGAATTTATACTTAGGGGTCTGAGATACAGGCGCCCAAAGTGTTTATACTTAAAAATATGTCATCTTACTTTAATAGTAGGTGTTCTATTGGACTGGAAAATAACTGGGGTTACAAAATGAGTACTGTGTTGATTTGACAACACTGAGAGCCCAAAATAAAAAAGTGGACGCCATTAAACTTGGTTATTTTACTCGAAACTGTGGTATACTAATTGTCGAATAGGTTTACTATTGTTCGAATTATCGTCGGTCAAACGTTGAACCGAGCAACGATACGCCAGTGGCGATTTATTTTAAGAATCATATTTATTCTCGTTTGGTTGAATCCGCCCTAAGACTTGAAAAAGAATCGTTCATTCGTTGTTATCTTTGAGCCATCGGCACCGTACACCGAGCATGGCCCAACATGATCTTGCCCGGTTTTATCTATTCTGACTATTTAATCAAGACACTCTAAAGCACAGGTACTTTTCCCTGTTAATTATTATTTAAACTTTATTGCACAATAAATAAAATAGGAACAAAATGGCGGACTTAATGCCTTAAGACTGGCAATTCTCTGCCAGTCAACCATTGGGCTCAACAGAAAAAAATTAAAGTTGGTGTCTAGAAGGAAATAATAAAAATGAAATTTTAGTCTCAAAGAAAATGATCATAAATGCGAAAAGAAAGCTTTTAATGACACAAAGCAATTTAGATATTTTATAGTCATAAGTATTTACAATACAAACATAATAATAATAAATAATAAATTAATTAATATAAGGGGACAATCTCACTCCAATTGACCTAGTGTCCCAAACTAAGCTCTAGGTATGGGTACTTTGGGTACTAGACAACGATATAAATACTTATATAGAGAAATATATACTTAAATACATAGAAAACATCCATGACTCAGGAACAAATATTCGCGCTCACATTATACACATTATTATTATTATTATTATTATTGCTATTTGCCCTTACCGGGATTCGAACCCAGGACCGCTAGCTTCGTAGGCAAGTATTTACCGAGTATTTCAACACAATGTAGAAACAAATTATGACGGTTATCAAGAAAATGTTAAATGAGAACTTAGACTGTGCTTAGTGGAGGATCATTCCACGGACGCAGTGCCTAAAGGGTGCAGGAATTAGAAACAAAAAGAGTAAAACTTTCAAGTATGTTTCACTATCACTATCACTATCACTACATAGTACGAGTATAAAACAAAGTCGCTTCCCGCTGTCTGTCCCTATGTATGCTTAGATCTTTAAAACTACGCAACGGATTTTGATGCGGTTTTTTTTAATAGATAGCGTGATTCAAGAGGAAGGTTTTTATGTATAATATATTCTGTTTTATGTACGGGTTTTACAGAAAACTTATATAAACCGAAGCGAAGCGAGGGCGGGTCGCTAGTTATTAATAAACTAACCTTTCAAAGTGCGTTTGTAAGAGATACGGTCACTCAGATACGTGTTAATGCCGTATTTCCTCCAGGACTCCTCGCCCGCCCGCCGCCCGTAGAGGTCCGCGGCCCCCCCCCCGCCGCCCAGCCCCGGCACCACCCGCGCCTCGTCCTCCAGGACCTGCCGCTCGTATTCATCCTCCAAGGGATCCTTGTAAAAGAACGGAGTCAAGCGCTCCCCGACGCGCCAATGTTTAAAACGATTCAAGACCAACACGGCTAACACGAACAACGCACAAAAATTCGCAAAGAAGAAAATTTTTCTTAAAGGCAATTTAGACATGGCCGCTGATCGTAAGTGTGCGTGCGAAAGACTACTGTTGCTCCCGGCTTGCTTGCTTCAACACAGCGGAGTGCCCCCCCCCCCCACATCCCCATTGTGTAGTCGCAGTGCTCGGCACTAACTGCGAAAAGCATGTACAGTCAAGGACTTTAATTGTTAAGCCACCATGGAACCCTGTCGCATAACGTTGATCATTAATTTTAGCGTAATTTCTTTCATATGGTTTGACGCTGCCATTATGGCAGGGTTCCATAGTGGCTTAACAATTAAAGTCCATGACTGTACATGCTTGGTGTTTTCCGCAAACACTGCGGGACGCAACTATACATTAGAGTGAGCACCAAGTATTTCCATCTTACTCTAACTTATAGTTTACGTCCCGCTGTGTTTTAGGAAAACAACAAACATGTGGATACGGCATTAAGGATTCCGTAGCACCGTAACTACAACAGATGCGATGAATAATCATAATTTACCAATTTAAGACATTTACCTGTTCTTCTTTGGATTACAATAAAAAAATCACCTTTTATTATTTGGGGGATGAGCGAAGCGAAGTTTCTCGAAGTCTGCCGCCGCAGCGGACACTTGGTGCGCGCTGTTCTACCAAGAAGCATCCGTCACTCGTAGATACTTATACGTGTCATAAAGTGACGGCGTTCTATCCACATTTTGTCTTGCGATAAACGCAGCCTATTAGGCCCCAGTACATTATATATTATTTGGAGAATGAACAAAGTGAAAATATATGGTTTTCTAAGTGTGACGTCACAGCGGTCACATGACGCGCGGTATGGCCGAACAAGTCAAGCGTCAAAACTTGCTTTGCGGGTGGTAGGACCTTGTGCAGGGTCCGTCCGGATCGCTACCACCGTCTTATCCATTAACCTACCGCCAAACAGCAGTGTTCGCATTGTTGTGTTCCGGTTTGGGGATAAGACAGCCGGTGAAATGACTAGCATAGAGGCATTCTATCTTAGTCCTCAGGGTTGGCAACGCATTTGCAGTCTTAGGATTGCTCTGCAGTCTTGTGAATGCGAATGTCTATGGGTCACAGTTTCCACTTACCATCAGGTGGCCTGTGTGCTCGTTTGTCATCTCTATGCCATAAAAAAAAATAAAAAAAAAAAAAAAAAGTTTAACATGATAGCGATGTCGAAGCAAAATAGGCCTGATTAAAATATGACGAACTAGCTGTGGCCCGCGACTGCGTCCGTGTAGACGTCTATCGCTATGCCCTTGTTGTCTAATTGTCCAGGATAAAAAGTGTTATGTCCTCTCCCGGGAGTCGAGCTACCTCCACACCAAATTTCATCGAGATCGGTTCAGCGGTTTAGCCGCGAAAGCGTAACAAAGTTACTTTCACATCTATACTAATGTTATAAAACTGAGGAGTTTGTTTGTTTGTTTGAACGCGCTAATCTCAGGAACTACTGGTCCGATTTGAAAAATTATTTCAGTGTTAGATAGGCCGTTTATCGAGAAAGGTTATAGACTATATATCACATTCACATAAACCGAAACGAAGCGAGGGCGGGTCGCTTGTATATTATATTTAGTGATATTAACATATCGATACCTTAGTGCACAATCGTATTTTTTTTATTAGTTTTAATAAAGTTACTAACGTATGATTTGTGCACGAACATACTAATTACAATAACTATTCTAATGTAATTAGTACAATTGTGAACTAAGGTATCGATATGATATTATATCTCTAACTTCCGCCTGCAACTTCGCGTAGATTTAGATTATCGTTATTCCTTCGGGAACTTCTAAAAACATCGGGATGAAAGAAGCCTATGTGTTCATTTAGGGTATGAGTTATCTCCATTTCAAATTTCATCCAAATCCGTTCAGCCGTTGTAGCGTGAAGGAGTAACGAACAAAGGCGCTAACTTAGCATTTATAATATTACTAGCGACCCGCCCTCGCTTCGCTTTGGTTTATATGAGTTTTCTGTAACACCAGAACATAAAATAAAAAAATATTATACATATAAACCTTCCTTTTGAATCCCTCTATCTATTAAAAAAAACCGCATCAAAATCCGTTGCGTAGTTTTAAAGATCTAAGCATACATAGGGACAGACAGCGAAAGCGACTTTGTTTTATACTATGTAGTGATATAGTAGGATCCCAGCGAACGGAGCTAATAAAAACCGGGCAAGAGCATGTCGGACCATGCTCAGTATAGGGTTCCGAAGCCGTAACGACAGACACAAAAAACTATCTCAAAAATCAACATGTATGAACCAATTTTCTATTTAAAGTTATTTGGCGCTGTCTTAGATGATTTTTAGTAGGTATAAACCCGTTAGTCGCCTGTATCTCAGGAACTAATTAAGTCTACTTAGTAATGATTCTTTTTCTTATAAATTCGTATATAATATCTCAAACAAGAGCCAAGCTTTTAAGTGTGAGATCAGTATACCTATGTAGGTAGTTAGGTATCTAAACTGCTTCAAACCGACTTTAAATTACAATAAAAGTTAAATCTTTTATATAGTAATTAATAGAAATTGAAAAAAAAAACAAGGTCCAGTAAATAGAATTTTAAGTTTTCCAAACGATACTCAACTCAAATCAATAATCTAATCGAAAATTTTTAAACTTTCAGATCGCAAATCGCAAACTTGTAGGTAGCATTCCGGGGCACGTCCAAACAGCATCTAGGCGCTCGCGCTTATGAGCGCGGCTGTCGCTCGATTTGTTGCTTGGACAGTTTGACTCCCCCCGCGCGTCCTGCACGCCCCGTTAACAATTTTTTCTATCAAAGTTATCATAGGCGATTTTGATAGGTATAAACACTTTAGTCGCCTGTATCTCAGGAACTAATCATGTCTACTTAGCCGTGATAGTTTTCCTTTAAAATTCGTTATATGCGCTTTCGTTGAAGATATTTTTCAGATTTTCAGTATTTGTAGTTTTGGCTGTAGGGGGGGGGGGGGGGGGGACACTTGACTCTAACAAAAAATTGCGCTTTAAAGCTTAATATTTCATAAACGGATCCCTTAATCGAAAAATTGTTTTCATAAACCCGCAATATTTTTGAAAGACCTATCCAACGACACCCCACACTATGGGGTAGGCAAGAAAAAAAAAGGCATCCCCACGTTACGTGTAGGGGAGGTGCATTAAAAAAAAATATTTTTCAAAATTTTATTTTACCACTTTGTTGACGTGACTAATATGTATATTCATGCCAAATTACAGCTTTCTAGTACAATGAGTCTCTGAGCTAGACTGGGGACGGACGGACGGACGGACGGACATGGCGAAACTATAAGGGTTCCTAGTTTGACTACGGAACCCTAAAAAACACTGTAAAATGTTAAGTGTATTTAATAAGTACAAAATACAGCGCAACAACGACACCAGCATGGAATGTTGCCAACTTCAGCTTACACGTAGTTTCTTACAAAACCTATTTACTGATCACACTGACTACACTGACAAACCATATCATTGTGACCACCATTCTGATCACGCAAGAATTCCCTTTCTTTTTCACAAAAGGTCCCTTTTTATTTATTTATTTATTTAAATAGGTACAATAACATAATGTAGGCAAAAATATGGTATAACGACATTACAATACATCTTTGTACATTGCTCTCTATCCCAAAACATCCCGTTTGCAAAATATCCCATTGCAATTAAGACTGCGCCGAGCAAACGCCGAGCGTCCAGTGGCGCCCTCATAACTATTATTGGGTTTTCTAATTAACTATAGAATTTCCTTGGAACCAAACAAAATGTGTTTGTAGCGCAAGTATAAACACAATTTATGGGATACGTAACAAACTTTAATAACAATTACCCTTTGAGTAGTCAGCTTAACGGGAAAAGGTGGCCACTTTTTAACTCGAAGGTGAATTGTAATTAATTAATTAATTATGTGCAATATATAGGTAAGTAGGTAAATGATTTAAACAGAATAGATGTCTATATAAATTGTTATAATGCACTGCATATGCAAATTTTAAGAAATTGAACTTTACTTATACGTATTCAAGTCGTCCTCTCCTCGCCAATTTTGCCGTGCCCAACAGGGTCCACGACTAAGTTTTATTATATAACAACTAAAACTTAAGTTAACCTAATATCATGTAAACTAATATTGTGGAATGCAATAAATGATTGAGTACTTATGGCCAAAAAGTGAGATATGTCATTATTCCAATGACCTCATTTTTGAACATCCATCTCATCTAAAGCCATTATTTAATTTTATCCCACGATTAAACGTGTCTTGCAAACTTAAATACCTCCTAAAAACCAAGTTTTCCCTATATAAAACGTTTTTGATTTTTTTTTAAAAAAGTGCACCTGCCCGGGAAATTTTGAGAACGCCGAAAAATCATAAATAATTGGTACTAAATTCCTGCGGAAGGATATTACGGGAAATTGTGCACTTTCTGAGATATTCCGTTTTTTCATATACGCTCCATACAAAATTTTAGTAAAAAAATTATTACTCGGCGGTTTTCCAGCCAAATTGACCCATATTCATTTTTTTACCTAATTATGAGGAGTAGATTCGATTTCAATTAAAAAAATAGGCACTTAGAAAATTAAGTCCCTATTTCTATGGAGAGGCCATTTTCGTTCCACAGTGCGTGGTCACGAGACCTGTCACATGGCATCAAACCCACAGCAATGGCGTCAATGGCGGTCATACTGAATATTTTTATGTAAGGAGCAATTAAACCTAAGTTGCTATGTAAGAAGATTCGAAATAAATTGCGGGTACACAGGGGACTGGCAAGATACGCGTCTAAGCATACGAGGGGTTTAACAGTATATACGTCTGTCCGTCTATTACAAACGGTATTCTTTTTTTTACCCTGGTGCTCAATTATAATTTTTCCCTGTGAAAACCAGAAAAATATTTTTCATTGGTTGTGATGAGTGATGACATATTTGTAAGTTATCATTGAATTTGCTTCGGACGATAGTTTCTTCGGAGCAGACGAACATCTGCGAAATGTATTTAGATGTTATAAGATTAGGAAGTTTCACGACAGTTATCACGAAATTAAATAAACAAAGGGATGTACAGTCACGTCTAATAATATGGATACAGTTAAACTTTCAAAAATATGGAAACGACTCTACTGCAAGGGAATAAAGTTGTATTTCTGAAACGTTGTTAATGTATACATATTTATGATGCTGACTGTACAGTCACGAGATTTTTGGTACCCACCTTAGGTCCAAAGTCAATCTGACATTCTACAACAATAAAGTTGAGTCGTCCAAAAGTTACAAATGACTCGACATCTCTAATGACATTGACGACTTCAGCATATTATTTTTTCTTGAAACGGGTCCTAAATTGGTTTTCCCCTTTGGGGAAGGCAGATGGCCGATTAAAGATGTCCGGTCCGGCCTTGTACTTTTGATTTATTATTAGTAGTTTATGCAACTGATGCATAATTAATGAGAGGGCTTAAAACACGAGTGTGGTTTTAAGCCGTTTCATAATAGGATTACACGAGTGTTTTAAGGCCTAATTATGTACAGTTGCATACACTACTTTATCTACACACATATCATAAGTACTCTAAGATGGGTTCAGACCCGTAGAGATATGACCTGCAATGCTACTAGTGCTACCTGTAAAGTATCTATAGACTATAGATATTAAAATAATGCAATAAAAAATAAATTTGAACAAATACAGAAACAATTTTTTTATTTAGTGTGCGTTTGTTCATACTCCAATCTAAAAAATCTTTGTACGCCTTTTCATACTTGGGTCTTGATTTTTCTGGCAACAAGTTATTTGTTACAATCGTGGCTGCATTTATTATATCCGGCGGAGTGTGCATAATATCGTTCTCGGAGTCACTACTATTCATATTTTTAACTAAAACAACACAAACAGCTTTTCACAATCCTACTTTCGTAACAATAAAAACCAAAAAACAATTCAAGCAAATGACAACAATCAAACAACAATAATAATGGCGGCAATTCGATCCTCCGTCAAGACGAATGTTTTTTTTAATTCATAGACAAATGAATGAAGTCCCATTTATTTAAAATCATGATGACTAAACGACTTTTTTATCAGCTATTGTATTAATAGTAACTCAGTTTACGACATTTATGCCCGGTTCCTATATTCAAGAAACGAATCGTTTTCCTTACGACTCGTTAAAATTTGACATTTGCTACGTACAAAATGTGTCAAATTTCAACGAGACGTAAGGAAAACGATTCGTTTCTTTTTTTTAATACCGTTCTAGGTCATTTATTTGCGTAAAACATAAAATGCATGCAAATACAGTTTTAGGATTAAAATTATGCTTAGAATAGGTTTTATCTACAATTCAAATTTAAAAACTAAACTTATTTTAATTAAAATAAAACTAAGCTACTGAAAAATTAAAGATTAAAATAAAAATCACCACTACAAAAATAATACCCCCTCTAGCAGGTCAGTATGAAGTCCCTATTCTCATGTCACTCGAGATCAAAAATCGTGCAGTTTATATTAAAAAAACATATTGAATTGACGTTTCTTATAAATAACTGTTTTACTATCTATGAACACTAGAATAGAGACCCTCTTGAGTTTTGACAGCTAGTCCAAATTTAAACTCATAACCTTACAGAATTTAGTACTGTAATTTTAACATTACAGTACTACCACAGATGAGAAAATTCTCATAGTTAAATTGGTTGTATAAATCATATCTTCATGCATGGGTTGCCAACAGGGAGACCCGCTTGGGCCCGTAATTTTTAGCTTAGTCATTCATCCAATTATTTCTGATCTAAATTCTAAATTCAATTTATGGTACCTTGATGACGGTTCCCTTGGCGGGGACGCGTCAACTGTACTACAAGACCTGCAAACGATCATCACTAAATTTTCTAGTATAGGCCTCTCATTAAACTTTACTAAGTGCGAAATTTATATACCTGATCACATTTCTTTGGTAAATAAAATTGATTTCGTCACTAAGTTTAATGTAGCTTCACCCAACATTTCGGTCCATTCAAATTCATCTTTAACACTCTTAGGTTCACCAATTTTTGACGAAGCAATCAATCCCATTATAAATTGTAAATTAAATCTGTTTAAAAGTACTTCTAACCTTTTATACGAAATAAACCCCCACATGGCGCTTTTTATTATTCGGTTTTGTCTTTTCACTCCAAAATTCATGTATTTGTTAAGGAGTTGCCCAATTTGGAAATTTCCAGACATCATGGCTTCTATAGATATTACCCTTCAATCAACTCTGTCAAAATTATTAAACATTCATTTTAGCTTAAGACCTTGGACTCAAGCGGTTCTCCCAATTCGTTTTGGCGGACTTGGTATTCGATGCTCACCTAGCGTGGCACTACCTGCTTTCCTGTCCTCCGCTTATGGTTCGTTGCCTCTCGTCAGTATTATCTTAAATCTTCCACAGATACTTGACGTTGAGATTGCCAACCTGGTGGAGGCCAGGGACGCTTGGTGTGAGTCGTGTCCAGGAGTGGATATGCTAGTCAAGAGGCATATCCAAAGAGCATTTGATACACCTCGCCTCGTATCAATTCATGCATCTCTCATACAAAATAGTCCTGATGATACGGATCGTGCCCGTCTCCTCGCTGTCTCAGCAGGCGAATCAGGTCACTGGCTCAATGCTCTTCCTTCCCGCAATATAGGCACAGTCTTGGACCCAAGCTGCTTGCGCATTGCAATAAGCTTGCGGCTTGGAGCTAGAATATGTGAACCTCATACTTGCTCGTGCGGGAAGGGAGTGAGTGAGCTGGGTCGACATGGCCTTTCATGCTCTAGAAGTGCCGGCCGTTTGTACCGCCACGGCACAATTAATGATCTGATCCGTCGTTCGCTTGCCACTGCCTCTGTACCAGCTGTCCTGGAACCAGCAGGTTTGCATAGAGACGATGGCAAGCGACCAGACGGAGCTACTTTAGTGCCGTGGAAACTGGGTAGGGCACTGGTGTGGGACGCGACATGTGTTGACACATTCGCCCTTTCCCACGTACAGTCAACCCGTAATCGAGCCGGTGCAGCAGCTGATCAGGCCCAAACCATCAAGCGCCGCAAATATTCATCATTATTAAATAATTACGAATTTATGGCGCTTGCAGTAGACTATGGGACCTTGGTCAGCCGATATGAAAAGTTTTATAAAGGCCCTATCATCCCGGCTCATAGACGCCTCCGGAGATCCTAGAGCTGGTTCTTACCTCTCCCAAAGGATTGGGCTAGCTATCCAGAGAGATAATGCAGCCAGTGTTATAGGGACTATGCCGCGCGCGGACCTGCTAGAGGGGGTATTCTTTTTGTAGTGGTGATTTTTATTTAAATCTTAAATTTTTCAGTAGCTTAGTTTTATTTTAATTATAATAAGTTTAGTTTTTAACTTTGAATTGTATTAAACTATATGATATACCCTATAAGTTGTGTTTCCATTTGTAGTACAAACAAATTTCGTCCAATTTCAAGAAAATACTTTAGTTTATTAGAAAACTCAAAAGTAATGAGAGCGCCACTGTAAATCCGGCGTACACTCGGCGCAATCTTAAAAACTACCTAAAATGTCCCGCTGCGCTTTTCACAGAACTTCCTTTTCTAAAAAAATATTTTGCGAAAACTCCCTGCTGCAAAAAAACCCTTCACAGATTACATGCCTTGAATCAGGAATACATTATCCTTTTCGCATTTTTAAATGAAATAAAACATATAGTAAGCGAGGCTAGTATTGCGCAAGGAAGTCGTGTATGGGTGTTCTCCAGCTTTAGCCTGTGTCGATACTTCCTGCTGGGCATTTCGCAGTCGGAACGATTCGCGCAAGATTTTAGAAAGGGATTTTTGTAAATGGGACATCTTGCAGAAAGGTTTACGAAAGGGGCTTTTATAAAAGAATAACTTTATTAATAAAAAAACACTGTTTACAAAAAGGTACGATATCTTGCGGACCCCAAACTAGGCTGAGCCTGTATCTTGGACCCAGCGAGTCGCGTGTCATTTAGAGAAAGGAGTGGGACTTTTTAAGAACTGGACGATTAGCGAATGTGCCATTCTGCAATACGAACGTTTTACAAATGAGTTCGAGTAAAGCTGCGCCCACACCGGAGCTTAACGGTGCGTCTATAACGGTGTCGTTGCGTAAACAAAAGACGGGGTCATAGTAACAACATGGCGCTGTTTTTGACGCACCGTTAAGCACCGGTGTGGTCGCAGCTTAAGTCTTGTAAAAATGTACTGTCATTTGAGTTTAGGAGTTTTTTTAAAATACGACACGAAAATATACGTCAAACCAGAAAAATTACAATTTGAAATAGGTTAATCGACCAGAAAAATTGCCTAATCTAAATAACGTCTAAAGCCTGGTACAGACGGACTGCCAAATGGCAGTTCGAGTGCAGTTCTGATGCAGTTGACGTAACTGCATCAAAACGTACGTACGTCAACTGCACTCGAACTGGCATTTTGCTGCTTTTCTTGCATTTGACATATTTTTTTAATACTGATTCCAATTTTTAATTTGATCGTCCTCAAATTAAATAGAGTAGGTATATGATACATCTGCCCATGTAAAAACGCCCAAAGAGCTATCGAATATTAAAACGAATGTTGACTTTAAATAAATTATTTATTACCCTCGCTATTATTCTTAGAAGTCTGCTTAAACAAAGCGTCGAGCGAGGTCATCTGCGCTTTGGAAAGCTTCGCGCCCTTCATGTCCAGCACCTTGTGGAACTCCACCAGGGAGCTCTCCCCCAGCAGCTGCACGAACTGCGCGACGAACGCCTCCGCGTTGCCATCTAGCGGCGCCATCACCAACTTCAGTATCATCTCCGCTTTCGTCATCAATTTTATAACAACCTTGGTGAACGTCGCCGGCGCCGGCCGCTTCACCTCAGACCCGATAGAGGGCAGCTCTAGCAACGCAGTTTTCAACATGTGCGTATCTAGTAGCAGCTGTTCCGAGCCTACTGTAGAAATCGGCTTGCATTTATATATGTTTTGTATGAACTTTGGTATGAAAGAATTGGCGAAACGAATGCAAAATTGGGTGAAGTATTTTCTTGATGAGGATAGGTTGTCTCTTAAACTTGGAACTGTGTTTTTGAGGTGCATGATGATTTGGGTGACGTATGAGCTTTGGTCTCCGACGGTGTCGAAGTGGAGCCAGGATATCTTGGTCATGGAGACCAGCGCTGGCTCGCAGGCGGCCTCTAGATCCTGGACGAGGAGCTGGATGCAGTCGGTGATGATTTTGTGGAACAGGTCCTGTTCTGGGGAGAGGTCAATGCGGTCTGCGAGGCGAGGAGCCACCTTCTCCTTGAGCTTCTGCTGGAGGTGGATGGTGGTCTCCAGGCAGTACTCCGCGGTAGTGATGACGCTGGTGATTTTTGAGATTTCCTGTTTCGTGTACCTGCTGTGAGGAGTATATAGAATTTGTTAATAAAACAGTCAATTTTCATTTTTAAGAAAAGGTTTGTCTAGTAATAAGTAATGGTAAAACAAGGGAAGTAGATTTAACAATAAAATACAACGATTTTGAGGGTATGATCTACCGAAAATCAAAGATTTCTGGCTTAACAAAACGATATTGATGATAGTAAAAACAGACACTGGTGATGACAAATAAGGCGATGATGATGCAGACAAACATAATCATGATAATAATGACGGCACAGAGAAAAATAAAGGTAAAGAAGAACAAAACGTATTTAATAATGCGATGATGAAAAAGTAAAATGATCATGAGGATGATTGATGAATATGTCTTATGAGTTAACCTGCGTTTGTAGATTAGCTACAAGTTATTGGGTTGGGACCTTGGGACATTGGGTCATTTAGGAATAGTTTGTGCCAGGTCAGGTAGTATGGGTACTACAATGAAAGAAAGGTTTGACCGGAAATCAGGGCTAAGTTAAGGACAAGCGACGATTATAGTATAGACGCTGATGGCAAAAAAGAAATATAAGACGTTAGTGATGAAGACGGCAATGATTACAATAATACTAGCGAAGAAGAGTAAGACGCTAGTGATACAGAAGGCGGTGATGACAATAATGATGGCCATGAAGAATAAGACGCTAGTGAACTAGTGATGAAGAAGGAAATGATGACAATAACGATGGCGATGAAGAATAAGATGATAGTGATGAAAAAATAAATGATAACAATTAAAATGGCGATGAAGAATAAGACGTCAGCGATGAAGAAGGCGGTGATGATAATAATGATAGCGATAAAAAAAATGTTTCTTTGCCACAAAACTTAAATTCACATACGTTGCCCATGACCACCACACTAGGCTCGGCCTGTCACGTGGGGTTCATTTGCTAATTAGAATGACGGATGGCTTAACACTAATTTTTTTTTTTTTTTTTTTAATTAAATGATGACAATAATGATGGGTACAAAGAGTAAGACACTAGTGATGCAAAAGGCAATAATTGACAATAATGATGGCGAAGAAGAGTAAGACGTTAGTGATGAAGGTAATGATGGCGAATAAGAGTAAGACGTTAGTGATGACAATAATGATAACGGAAAAGAAAAAAATGACGATAATAATCAAAAGCGTAAAGAAGGACAAAACATGGATGATGATAATGGTAAACAAGCTCAAAGCGTTGATGATGATGTGTCTGTAGACCTGGTGGCGGGCGCGCTGCTGGCCAGCGTGTGCAGGTTGGCCACGAGGCCGGCGGGCGCGCGCGGCAGGGCGGCGCCCAGCACCGACACGGCGTACCCGCGCAGGTAGCGCTGGAACACGCCCGCCAGCTCTGCGGCAGGGACAACACGACTGTTGGCATAGAGTTGACGAACGAGCACACAGGCCACCTGATGGTAAGTGGAAACTGTGACCCATAGACATTCACATTCACAAGACTGCAGAGCAATCCTAAGACTGCAAATGCGTTGCCAACCCTGAGGACTAAGATAGTCATTTCATCAGGCATCAGGCTGTCTTATCCCCAAACCGGAACACAACAATGCCAACACTGCTGTTTGGCGGTAGGTTAATGGATAAGATGGTGGTAGCGATCCGGACGGACCCTGCACAAGGTCCTACCACCCGCAAAAAAGTGAGTTGTCATCACGGTAAGACTAAAGCGAGCTATGGACTCGACATATCGATAGTTTTGTAACAGAAGAAAAAAAACAGTCCACTAAATAAGAAATACAGATGTAGTGAATAATCCTTTCCAGTCGTTTTTTGTCGGATAAGTTCGTATTTATCTATCTTTCTCAACTAGCTTCAGTAGCCATCAATAAGCCAACTGAAAAAGCAAGATAAATACGAAATTATCCGACCAAAAACGATGAGAAAGGATTATTCACTAAGGTTTGTTTCAATTCAATAGAACTTGCCAACAATGTAAACAAAACATTCAATGAGATATCCATATTCTAGGACATATTTAATCTTTTAATGGTTTAGGATAATAATGTGGAAAGAATTGATTAAATAACACATGGATTTAGCAGTATTTGATGATGTAGAATGGAAATTAAAGACATTTTGAATACAAAGTTTGTTTACATTGTTGGCAAGTTCTATTGAAACAAACCTTACATCTGTACATATATGTATTTAACAAAACATTTTACGTGAGGTTTGTATAAAATTACATTGAAAAAGATACAATTTCTTCTTCAAAATTCACCTCAGGACACACATCAGCACATGATATTTTATTTAGTTTGTGATAGTGATGGAACTAAATTGTCATTAATTTGTTAACATTCTCTGGGTGTAGACAATTTTTGAAGTGTCTATTATATTTAATGACTGTTTTTAATTAGTGACTTCATTCAAAGTTTGACCTGTTAGTTACCCATTACTTGGTATAATAAAGTAGGAGTTAAGATTTAGATGGAATAACACATATAAAACCACTGTCGCGAATGACTATAAAATAATGTAAATATATCGATATCGAAAAAAAATGTTTCTAGCACTAGCTAGATTACGATGTCTTTTGTTTTGCCGCAAGCATTCTGGTCTCTGGCTATCAGGATGGCCCAGGCCGCACTGTCGGCGACTGACCGAGCATGGGCTCCCCGGTGGTGAGGTGCGCGCACTGCACGAGGCACTTCTTGTAGAACAGGAACAGGTCGGCGCAGCTGGCCAGCACCGCGCCCGCCTCCGCCGCGCCCGCCGCGGGGGCCTTCGCGTCCTGGGGGGGGGACACTGCGCTTAATAATTTAATTTAATTTTTGAAAAATGGCAAAAACATAACTCCTGCTTTCACTCTATTTGTCCTATATGAGGTCATTCATCCATTCAGCGATCCATCGGTCCATTCTCCATCCATTTCTCTCGTCCATCTGTACAACTGTCTGTCTGTCCATCCGTCCATGTCTGACAGCCTGCCCGTTCGCCTATCTATATCCATCCGCCCATGTGTGTCTGACAGCCTGCCCGTTCGTCCATCTACCCCTCTGTCCATGTGTGTCTGACAGCCTGCCCGTTCGTCCATCTACCCATCTGTCCATGTCTGTCTGACAGCCTGCCGGTTCGCCCGTCTACCCCTCTGTCCATGTCTGGCTGACAGCCTGCCCGTTCGTCCGTCTACCCCTCTGTCCATGTGTGTCTGACAGCCTGCCGGTTCGCCCGTCTACCCCTCTGTCCATGTCTGGCTGACAGCCTGCCGGTTCGCCCGTCTACCCCTCTGTCCATGTGTGTCTGATAGCCTGCCCGTTCGTCCGTCTACCCCTCTGTCCATGTGTGTCTGACAGCCTGCCGGTTCGCCCGTCTACCCCTCTGTCCATGTGTGTCTGACAGCCTGCCGGTTCGCCCGTCTACCCCTCTGTCCATGTCTGGCTGACAGCCTGCCGGTTCGCCCGTCTATCCCTCTGTCCATGTCTGGCTGTCAGCCTGCCTGTTCGCCCGTCTACCCCTCTGTATATGCCTGTCTGACAGCCTGCCGGTTCGCCCGTGTCCCCCTCTGTCCTGGTCGGCCCGGGCACCTGCTGGAAGCGCGCCAGCAGCGCGGCGAGGTGTCCCTCGAGGCTGGCGATGTAGAGCGAGAGGTGCGGCTCGAAGCAGCGCCCGATCAGCCCCACCCACGGCCCGCGGGCCTCCGCGCCCACGCCCGGGGGCTCGTCGCCCTACAACACATTTTTTTTTATATAATACCAACTAAATTCTAGGCTTGCACTATAGGTACTGACAACGATAAGAAATTCACACGTAAATACAAAAAAAATACCCGACACTCAGGAGCGAATATTCGCGTCATCACACAAATATGGGCTAGTAACATCACGTCTAAAACGCAACTGGTCTCATGTAGCAAATTGTCTAAGTTAGCAGTGCCCAATTTATTTTCAAAAATGTTCTCTTATATTACAAGTTGCCGGAGCTCCGCCATACGGTGCTCCTATTTCTGGGTGATTTACCCTTCAGGCATCTGAAGTTACCAAAAGAACCTTACTTGCCAATTTTGTGTGTGTGTGTGTGTGGAATTATTTTAGAATTACGAAATGATACTCACCCCAAATATCTGCCCTTTCCGGGAATTAAAACCACTAGCTAGCTTCGATATACATCATTTAAAAGAAAAATTGTACCACAATCTGAAAGACATACTCACGTCTTTAGAGTTCTCGTCGAACACGCTCGCCGCGCCCGCCCCCGCGCCCGCTCCCGCCTCCGCGCTCTCGGGGGGCGCGTCCCCTGCAACTAATCGATCGGCGATGCGTTAAGGAAGATTAAACAACCGGTCAAGTGCGGGTCGGCCTCGCGCACTGAGGGTTCCATACCGCACAGTAGGTACCTATTATATTCTAAATCGAATCAGAACTCACGCTTGACCATTTTTTTGTGTTTGCTCTTTTTCTTCAATGTTTGTACTATAATGGGTAAAAATCAAAATAAATGTTCAGTTAAAGAGAGTTTTGTCTTTTGTCCCTTTAGACGCACATTGACCAATACGCATAATGACTAATTTAAATATCATCATGAATACGCAAAATGACCAACCGCGAAATGACCAACACGCGAAATGACCAACACGCCAAATGACCTACACGCGAAATGACCAACACGCCAAATGACCAACACGCCAAAATCCGATTTTGTAATAGTGTGACAAAAAGTGGGAACACCCGACTGCCGTCCAACGGCAGAACGCTGCAAGTCAAAAACCCTAGTTTTGAGAAAAACACGTTTAAAGGTTTTTATGTTTCATGCTACAAATCACCTATTATTTATTGTTTTCAAGTGTTGGTGGTTTTTGTAATTTATGAGTATTTATTCCTTCTACATAGCCGAATAGTCAAATAATTATTAATGAATATAATTAATATAATATATGCGATAAACTGTTTTGCCAAAAGAGCTATTATAAAAAAAACGCATGAAGGCCTGGGCAAAGGGCTACAAGTTGTAAATTGAAGCGTTATGCCGTGTTTATACTTGTACTTATGACGTTTTGGCTATTTCTCATCTCGCTTTTCTCTTTTCAAACGACAATACAATATATTAGAACTATACTTTTACGTGTTTTAGTCAGTTAAAATTGCCTTATTATATAGGATATTTACTGTTGTCTGTTTATTTTTTATGATGTAAGGTCACTGTGGGGAAGTCCGGCATACTTTTTTTTTGACTTCGGAGTGATCTAGCGATTTTGCGTCATTGATATACTTAGGTCAATATGCGTATTATGAAGATTGGTCAATATGCGTAATAAGAAGATTGGTCAATATGCGTAATAATAAGATTGGTCAATATGCGTAATAAGAAGATTGGTCAATATGCGAATTAGAGATTGGTCAATTCGCGTATGGGCCATTTTGCTTATTGGTCATGTCGCGTTTAGGTCCTTTTGCGTTATTTTTCCAACATTTATTGGTCAATATGCGTCTAAACTGTCACCGTGACGAAACTGTTGGTTAACGTCAAACATACGTCATTTTGTAATGAAATTGTAAGTTAGACATCATTTAAGTGACATTAAAATAGCGTCTTTATGTACATTTATTTTGATTTTTACCCTAATATAATCATACCAAATTTGACGTTAGTATGTTTTGTCGTTTTTAAGACACAACGATAATAAAAACGAAATTCAACATGAATGAAAAAGTTTCTTGTATGAGGACCCTCTTTATTATTTCACATTCTTTAATTGACTCTTTAGTAGTCAACATTTGCAGACTTAGGGCTCCCAGACCTGTCGACGTGGAATCGGCTTGAGCCGGTAAGAATAAGTTTTATGTCCACGCAATAAG
The DNA here is from genome assembly GCA_963966035.1 of Acleris laterana. Classification (NCBI taxonomy): domain Eukaryota; kingdom Metazoa; phylum Arthropoda; class Insecta; order Lepidoptera; family Tortricidae; genus Acleris; species Acleris laterana. Next base: position 10,112,847 of record OZ014465.1, on the reverse strand, counting down.
ATCGAAAACGACGTCGCTCCGTTCGCAACGCCGAGCCGAGCCGAGCCGAGCCGAGCAATAGCTTTTTCACTCTTACTGCACGGACATAAAACTTTTTTCTACCGGCTCAAGCCGATTCCGCGTTGAGGTCTGGGGAGACCCTTAGGCTTGCATCTATAGTCTTGAGACGCAAGCCGCGAGTGTTGTCGGTGACTCACCGTCGTCCCGCTGGAACCGCTTGTGCAGCAGCAGCTCGAAGGCGCTGGTCTTCTGGATCGCGTGCAGCAGCAAGCCTCGAGTGTTGTCGGTGACTCACCGTCGTCCTGCTGGAACCGCTTGTGCAGCAGCAGCTCGAAGGCGCTGGTCTTCTGGATCGCGTGCAGCAGCAAGCCTCGAGTGTTGTCGGTGACTCACCGTCGTCCTGCTGGAACCGCTTGTGCAGCAGCAGCTCGAAGGCGCTGGTCTTCTGGATCGCGTGCAGCAGCAAGCCTCGAGTGTTGTCGGTGACTCACCGTCGTCCTGCTGGAACCGCTTGTGCAGCAGCAGCTCGAAGGCGCTGGTCTTCTGGATCGCGTGCAGCAGCAAGCCTCGAGTGTTGTCGGTGACTCACCGTCGTCTTGCTGGAACCGCTTGTGCAGCAGCAGCTCGAAGGCGCTGGTCTTCTGGATCGCGTACAGCAGCAAGCCTCGAATGTTGTCGGTGACTCACCGTCGTCCTGTTGGAACCGCTTGTGCAGCAGCAGCTCGAAGGCGCTGGTCTTCTGGATCGCGTGCAGCAGCAAGCCTCGAGTGTTGTCGGTGACTCACCGTCGTCCTGCTGGAACCGCTTGTGCAGCAGCAGCTCGAAGGCGCTGGTCTTCTGGATCGCGTGCAGCAGCAAGCCTCGAGTGTTGTCGGTGACTCACCGTCGTCCTGCTGGAACCGCTTGTGCAGCAGCAGCTCGAAGGCGCTGGTCTTCTGGATCGCGTACAGCAGCAAGCCTCGAATGTTGTCGGTGACTCACCGTCGTCCTGCTGGAACCGCTTGTGCAGCAGCAGCTCGAAGGCGCTGGTCTTCTGGATCGCGTGCAGCAGCAAGCCTCGAGTGTTGTCGGTGACTCACCGTCGTCCTGCTGGAACCGCTTGTGCAGCAGCAGCTCGAAGGCGCTGGTCTTCTGGATCGCGTACAGCAGCAAGCCTCGAGTGTTGTCGGTGACTCACCGTCGTCCTGCTGGAACCGCTTGTGCAGCAGCAGCTCGAAGGCGCTGGTCTTCTGGATCGCGTACAGCAGCAAGCCTCGAATGTTGTCGGTGACTCACCGTCGTCCTGCTGGAACCGCTTGTGCAGCAGCAGCTCGAAGGCGCTGGTCTTCTGGATCGCGTGCAGCAGCAAGCCTCGAGTGTTGTCGGTGACTCACCGTCGTCCTGCTGGAACCGCTTGTGCAGCAGCAGCTCGAAGGCGCTGGTCTTCTGGATCGCGTGCAGCAGCAAGCCTCGAGTGTTGTCGGTGACTCACCGTCGTCCTGCTGGAACCGCTTGTGCAGCAGCAGCTCGAAGGCGCTGGTCTTCTGGATCGCGTACAGCAGCAAGCCTCGAATGTTGTCGGTGACTCACCGTCGTCCTGCTGGAACCGCTTGTGCAGCAGCAGCTCGAAGGCGCTGGTCTTCTGGATCGCGTGCAGCAGCAAGCCTCGAGTGTTGTCGGTGACTCACCGTCGTCCTGCTGGAACCGCTTGTGCAGCAGCAGCTCGAAGGCGCTGGTCTTCTGGATCGCGTGCAGCAGCAAGCCTCGAGTGTTGTCGGTGACTCACCGTCGTCCTGCTGGAACCGCTTGTGCAGCAGCAGCTCGAAGGCGCTGGTCTTCTGGATCGCGTACAGCAGCAGCTTCACGTCCAGCTCGCTCCGCCGCGCCGCGAGCAGCGCCGTCAGCTGCGTGCGCGTCACCTGGGGGGGTTTACTGCAGATAACAACGGTGATGTTGATGGACGTGACCACGACGAGGACTATGACGAAGATAATGATAATAGGATGAAAATGGTCTTGATGACTGAAAACTATGATTAAAAAAAAAGAGAAAACTGTGACGGATATGACGGTATGGATGATTATGACGATAGCAATAACTTTATGAATTATTAAGGAGACAGCGATAACGGAGATGACAATGACGGTAATAATGATAGCATAGGTGACGATGAAAATAATAAAAGAGAAAACGGAGATGACAATGACGCAGATGATAATAAAGGAGATGACAATTATGGTAATAACGGAAGTCTTGTAGTAAGTATTGTTAGGCGATGGGCTTGCAACCTGTCACTAAAATACACATAATATGGTAATCATCTTAGTGTGATTGTGTAAAATGTGATGAAGATCAAAAATTACAGTATGAATAATTAAAGAGATGACGATGATGGAGATGACAATGACAATAATAACGATCGTAAAGGAGACGATGGCGATAGCAATGAAGATGGTAATGACGGCGCTGACCTGGCAGAAGTGCTGCGCGAGGCGCTCGCTGAGCCGCCAGGCGCGCGGGAACACGGCGGCGGCGCCGGCCTCGAAGGCCAGCAGGTGCCGCTTCAGCCACGCGTAGCGCCGCTCCACGTGCGTCAGCCACGCGCACTCCTGCTCGGGGGAGAACAGGTGCTCGTACTCCTGGGGCAGGGGAAATGGGACAACTTACACAATTTTCCATAAATTTTCCAAAAAAAAAAACCCTTCGCACGACTATTGTCCAAAACGAAATATGTCCAAAAAGACGAATGTCCAAAGGCATGTCCAATTAGAGATTTGGCCAATGATAAAATTGCCCAACTATATATATGTCCAATTAGAGATTTGGCCAATGATAAAATTGCCCAACTATATTGACTTGACGACGCGCTGGCCTAGTGGGTAGTGGCCCTGCCTACGAAGCTAGCGGTCCTGGGTTCGAATCCCGGTAAGGGCAGATATTTGTGTGATGAGCGCGAATATTTGTTCCTGAGTCATGGATGTTTTCTAATGTATTTAAGTATATATTTCTCTATATAAGTATTTATATCGTTGTCTAGTACCCATAGTACAAGCCTAGAGCTTAGTTTGGGACTAGGTCAATTGGTGTGAGATTGTCCCCTAATATTTATTTATTTTTTTATTTTATATATATGTCCAATTAGAGATTTGGCCAATGATAAAATTAACCAACTATAAAAATGTCCAATTAGACATTTGGCCAATGATAAAATTGCCCAACTATAAAAATGTCCAATTAGACATTTGGTCAATGATAAAATAGCACAGTATAAATAAATAAATAAAATAAATAAAAATAAATAAAATAAATAAATAAAGAGGAAAGATTTGTATTTTTTATGTTTGACGATAAACTCAAAAATACCCGGAGCGAAGCAAAGGCGGGCCACTTGTGATAAATATGGCTAAAAATACGAAACAAAAAATGTAAGAAGGGCGTAACTTTATTGTTAATAAATATATTAAAATGTACTTGTCACGGCTAATATCTTGTTGTTAACCACCAAAAGACTGCAGCGGGTCTATTATGGGGATGTCCCTTGTTTTGTCGACAAACTTCTCGTCGAATTTAATTTCATCGAAAACGCTTCAAGTAAAATTTAGTTCACGAATTATTGTTTGGTGTAATTTTATTTCATGAGCAGATCATTCCAATTTTTATTAAGTATTTCATAGAATAACTGTTCAGGGAATATTATTTGGCAAATTATTCCCCTTCTTCCATCTAGTCATACACTTAGTTCTACATGTTTAACTAATAAGAAAAAAAAAACCGCTTAGTTCTACATCCATGTATGAACTCTTTGAACACGTAAAATGGTACTTTTGTGTTCTGTCTAGTCATACACCTACACAATGTGTACAAAACGAGTTGTTTAAAATGAGGTAGGTTTAGGTTATGTTAGTTTTGCAGCAGGCCCGGAGGGCCAAACCACACAGAAATAGGAGCTCCGCGGACGCGGAGCTCCATCGACACTTTTATTTCAAATCAATCAGACAGTGTCGACGGAGCTGCGCTGACGCGGAGCTCCTATTTCTGGATGGTTAGGCCCTCCGGGCCTGCTGCAAAACTAACATAACCTAAACCTACCTCATTTTCATATTTACATGTTTACATTTTCATAAGAGTAAGAATTCCGAAAAAGTGAGAATTTAAGGAAATTACATTTATTTACATCGTGTAGGTGTATGACTAGACAGAACAAAAAAGTACCATTTTACGTGTTCAAAGAAGTCATACATGGATGTAGAACTAAGCGGATTTTTTTTTCTTATTAGTCATACATGTAGAACTAAGTGTATGACTAGATGGAACAAGGGAATTATTCATTTTGTATGAATTTTAATTGGCAGAACAACAAAACAACGAATTTCATTTGTTCGACGTTTCATTACATTTGTTTTTAAATAATCGAATACACATAGCGCCACAACTACGCGGAACACCTACTAGGTCTCAACTAATCTATAGGTTAGGTTAGGTTAGAATTGTGTTAAGTTTAACGACGTCTCATGCGACATGTATATTATGTGTATTATGTATGTGTACATAATTTATAAACAATGTGTCAAGCAACACTTCATACAAGTGGCCAGTATCTATCACTATCAGTATAATTCTAAAGAGTTTTGATATATATCCAAACTTAATTAAAATAGAATAGTAGTGGCCAGCCGGGTTCTACAATTGGACATTTTTATTGGTGGTCGTTATTATAGCTGGTCATGTACCTGGTCGGATATTTCTATAGTTGGACATTTTTTATGGCTGAACGTTATTATATATGGACATAATATGTCCATATGTAAATATATTATATTTAGTCATATGTAAATATATTATATTTAGTCATATGTAAATATATTATATTTAGTCGGATATTTCTATATTTGGACATTTTTATGGCTGGACCAATTAATGATTGGACATTTTTATGGCTGGACCAATTAATGATTGGACATTATTATGGCTGGACCAATTAATGATTGGACATTATTATGGCTGGACCAATTAATGATTGGACATTTTTATGGCTGGACCAATTAATGATTGGACATTATTATGGCTGGACCAATTAATGATTGGACATTATTATGGCTGGACCAATTAATGATTGGACATTTTTATGGCTGGACCAATTAATGATTGGACATTTTTTATGGCTGGACCAATTAATGATTGGACATTTTTATGGCTGGACCAATTAATGATTGGACATTTTTGAAGACTTGGACATATTTCGTTTTGGACATTAGTCGTGCGAAGGAAAAAAACATACTAGGTATGTTGACGGCCGAACTTTATAGATTTAATTAGATATAAGGACGTTTTTTAATTGTTAATAAATTCTAGTATAATTAAACCTAAGTAGCAATTTTATAATGTAAATTAGTTTAAAAAGAACTTTACCGAGCAGTTCCGGTCTACTTTTCTGTGTGGCCATACGTAAAGGGAGAAAGGGGTGAATCAGAATGAAAGAGATGTTATGCAAGCGAAGAAAGAGAGGGGAAAAATGTATGAAAGAGATAGTATGTATTTAGGTTAGAAAAACTTTGAAATAAATCGATCTTGTTGCTGGATCTCGTGGTTTGAGTGCGCACGTCCCGACCAATTCCCTCGCAAACGCAAGTCTCAACCCTCAATTAATAATTTAACAGTCATCATTCCTTCAGATACACTTAGTAAATTTAGATTTCAACTTAATTCATATTCCTATTGTTTCCGGGCGTAATAGCATTATTTTATACAGTCCATTTTGTTTTCTAGTTTGTTCGCTACCTACCTACTACCAGTTCTGTTATGCCGGGCCTCAATAAGATATTTTGAAATAAGTGTGGAAAGTCAGTAATTTGACACGAGGTGAGTTGGCGAGTTACCTGCAGCTGCATGGCGGTGAACCAGTCCAGCAGGTCCCGCTTGGCGCGCGCGTCCAGCGCGTCCAGCACGCCGCACGCCTCCGACAGCGTGCGCGCCGACACCGTGCTCGCCTTGCCCGCTGGACACAACACAGTGGTTACAACTAACAACATGGATCAACCAAAAACAACTAAACTCAACATGACAAATCAGTAAAGGATGATGACAAACATACTGAAAGTAAAGAACAGAGAAGTGTCATGATGATGACGATACATTACTCTGAATTAAAGATCACAGAGAAGTACAATTGAAACAAATTACAACAGTTTGATTCAATATGGGAAACAACAGACGGTAGCGATAACTCACTACATAACATCTTCGAATTTACAATAAAATATAGTGATGGAAGTGAAAAAGATAATGGTGATGAACACAATAATGCTGACTAAGCAAAATATGGCAATAATGATGGTAGTGATATTAAGACTGCGCCGAGAAAACGCCGAGCGTCCAGTGGCGCCCTCATTACTATTATTTTGTTTTCTAAATAACTAAAGAATTTCCTTGGAATCGGACGAAATGTTTTTGTAGCGCAAGTAAAAACACAATTTATGGGATACGTAACAAACTTTAATAACAATTACCCTTTGAGTAGTCAGCTTAACGGGAAAAGATGGCCACTTTTTTCAGTTAAGTTAATAACTCGAAGGTGAATTGTTATTAAACTATATGGTATACCCTATAAGTTGTGTTTTCATTTGTAGTACAAAAACATTTCATCCAATTTCAAGAGAATACTTTAGTTTATTAGAAAACAATAAAAGTAATGAGGGCGCCACTATACATCCGGCATACGCTCGGCGCAGTCTTAATGATGATCATCTCACTGGTGAAAGCCTCCTTGAAGTCGGCGAGGATCTGGTGCGCCAGCGTGGTGCGCAGCGCGGTCACGTCGTCCCGCAGCGCGTTCAGCTCGCGGATCTCGCGGTAGCGCTCGAAGTGTTGCAGCACCTTCGAGCGAGACACATTTCAAGTCAGTTTGCGGGTGGTAGGACCTTGTGCAGGGCCCGTCCGGATCGCTACCACCATCTTATCCATTAACCTACCGCCAAACAGCAGTGTTCGCATTGTTGTGTTCCGGTTTGGGGATAAGACAGCCGGTGAAATGACTAGCATAGAGGCATTCCGTCTTAGTCCTCAGTGTTGGCAACGCATTTGCAGTCTTAGGATTGCTCTGCAGTCTTGTGAATGCGAATGTCTATGGGTCACAGTTTCCACTTACCATCAGGTGGCCTGTGTGCTCGTTTGTCTTCTCTATGACATAAAAAAAAAAGTCATCAGTCATTATACAGGGTGTTTGGTAGCTAGTTCGACAGCTTTAAGGGGGTGATAGAGCAGCTCATAAGCTATCGATTTAACCCCCATGTATGTTCCGCAATTGACCACATTTCATTTTGGTGACACCTGCAAGTTACTATACGAATCGAAAGGGTTTTGCCTCCTGAACACGGCAAAATATTTATTTAGATTCATTTTTCTTTATTTACAAAATTACAAGTAAGTTAATAAAAATATCGATTTTTACCAATACTATGCCTGAATAGATATAATACCATTGCCTTTTTCACGAGAAAAAAAGCTGTCATACTTCAAATTTGACATTGACACTATTGACAGATGGATAGATACTTAGAGAATTATCGGTTGACATGATACTTTTTTATATACAGATTGGACTAACGTAATACGAGTAATATGTCCATTGTGTCGTAGAAATTAAGTTACGCCCTTTTAGAATAAGTACATCTTAATAAATTAATAATAAAATAATTATTCATTCTAGAGAAAATTTTAAACTATTAGTGTCTTCCTCCTTCCAAACAGTATCTATAAAACGAATAAAATTAAAGTCTTGAAAATATGAAATTTTGTCAATTGTTATTAGTAGTGTGGAGTAAACGCACAGTTTGTTTTTCCATACTAGGTGAAAAACAAACGCGGGGTTCTTTTAGTATGGAGAAAGTAACTCTGTGCATTTGCTCCAAAAGTTGTAATGAAAATAAATTTCATGTAGCTTTAAAAACTTCTTTAGTTCATAGTGAATCTAATCACGCAAAAAAACACTGAAAAAAAAGAATTAATACATGAACCAATAAGGAAAAATGACAAAAATTCCGATTAAAATGATCAATATCTCGGAAACTAATAACAATTGCTGAACATACATGGGGGTTAAATCGATAGCTTAAGAGCTGCTCTATCTCCCCCTGAAAGCTGTCGAACTAGCTACCAAACACCCTGTATAACAATGTTTTTTTTTTTGGGAAAGCATGTGAGGAAGCTGGTCCTGGGTCAATGTGCTCGCTGGTGGCACCTGCATGACGGCCTGCAGCGGCGGCAGCAGCGCGAGGTACTGGCGCCGCTCGGCCATGGCGCGCAGCGCGGCGGCCGCGCCGCACAGCATGTGGTAGTGGTTGAGCGCCGTGATGGCGGCCGTGAGGTTGCTCTTGGCGCGGTCCAGCTGCTTGATCTCGGCCGTGATCTCGCGGACCATGCTCTCGCTGCGGCCGGCTTTCTTGTTTATGTCAGCCACCTACACCAGAAACAATATTATTGTTATTCAAAATGTTTAACAATTGATCAGCTTTGGTTGTGGACTTGTGAGTTTGTGTGTGATTCCCCCCTGATATTAATATAAATGAATCTGGTAGCCCAAGCTAGTAAACACTGCATATTTCTTACTATTTTAATAACTCTGTTGATGTATTTATCATCTTGTCATGCATGTTTGGAATCAAGGTACTAATTGAGTAAATACATTTTTTGTTGTTGTTACTCTGTCCTGTGTCTCCTGGACAACAGCGAATAAGTTTCTTAGAAAAAATATTATAGTATATACTTCTAGCACACTCAGAAGAGGGGCCATTAGAGAATGGGTTTGTGATTGCCAATAAAACTGATTTTTAGTGGACTTTATCCATTGAAATCATAGTTTTAAAGAGTGCCCCAGGAGACGTCACCATGGCAACGAGGTACAAAGAAAAGTTGATTGACCCAATTAACAACAATCTTCTTAAAAGCAATTTCTTTTTCTAAATATTACAAAAGAAAAGACCTGTAGCGCCAAATCAGCAATGCACTGCCTGGCTTGCTCCAGTGCCACGTGCCCGTCTTGTCGCTGCTGCGCCTGGTCCCGCACAAGCCGGCGAATGTCCGCCTCCACACCAGCCAACCGCAGCTCACAACGTGCCGCCGCGCCCTCCACGCCAGCCAGAGACTGCTCCGTTGGGAACACGCGGTTTATGTATGATACCGCATCAAACTGAAATAACAATCAAATATATTGTTAACATAAATGCCATCATAATATTAGCTATCGAATCTTGGATGCGCATGATAAAACTGCAAATGGCATTCCACCAAGCTCATTGAGAACTGCCATAAGCAACAATAGTTCGTTTTCACTAACAACCAAGAAATAACTGAGACTGACAAATTATTTTAGCTTAATTCTAATAGTAACTAACAGGGCCCTGCCCTTTGCACTAGAAGTTTAATTTGCTAATTTGCTAATTTGCTAATAATGCTCAGGGGTTTCAGTAAACTATGAGACTGACATTAATAACTCACATCAGAGTACAGAACAAATTTTTTTAGGCTTGGTATTTACTTGGTAACTTGTACACCAATACAGGGATTTAATGATTATTTAATGTATATTTGCCAATGTTCAGCCATTCCACAGAGGTTTTGCCAGGCTGGCTTTGTAGGAAGATCTCTGCTAGCAAAATCGTAAGTTTTAGTTGAATTAATAGAGGAATTGTATACTACGCAGAAGTTTTTATGTTTTTCCATAACGTTATAGAAAACTACGTTTAAAATAGTATCAAGAGAGATATTGTAGTTTGTTTACGTGCCTCCTCACTGTCGAATTGCTCGGTTCCCCCCATCAGCTCCTCGATGCGGCTCGTCACCGACTCGGGGAAGGTGATCTGCACCTCCGGCCCGACATCCTTGTCATCCAGAAGCCCATTGGACTCCATGATTCAGTACGAAAATATAACGAAATCTGCTGAAATCATTTCGGTCTCCCAACTCCTCAACATATCTGTCAAATTATTCTCATGTAAACGTCATTGCTTCGTTTTGTTAAGTACTGAGCCGGTGCAATAAGTAGCCTTGTTTATTTTTGAAAGCAACACTGATCCTGGTGTAAAATTTATTTTTTAAAAACATGTTCAATAAAATATTATGATGAAAATAAAGCTTTGTAATTGTTTTTATTTTGAGTTTATGTTAACGAAACGCATAAATGACATTTAACAGGCGTTTTTTGGCAATAATTAACTACTTTCACTTTTGCGAAGTTCGTTCGTTCGTTTGTCGTAACAAGAATGTAGAACAAGAATAATAACTGTTTAAATAAATGTTTTAACGAATTAAAACCTGATTTTTGAAGTGGCCAAAAGTTGGTAGCGTAATCGGAATGCAATGTGAAACGTATAAATTCAAAAATTAAAATAACTTCTGAAATATTTTCCTGACTCCTGATTGTTAATTTAAATGTTAAAGTTTCTGTTCTTTCTCTTGCTAGTTTATCGGCCGCAAACTTATTAGCCATTCAATTTTATACAAAAATCAGACGATGATTGTAATGTGATGACACTCAAAGTCTATTCACGATTTTATTAAGGTTATCTTACTTATTTGTTCCTAGTTAAGTTTGAATTGAAACAACGCCTCTTCATGACAGATGGCAGATGGCGGAGCCGCGGAGGAGTGACTGGTGATCGTACATTGTTTTTAGTATTTGCCCGCCCCCGCTCTGTGGCTGCCGCGACTCGCGAACAAAATGCGAGGCGGCCTCGCGCCGATCTAACCAAACCGTCGTGTTCAATTTTATAATTAACTTATAGTGAAATCGTGAAGTGCAGTGACCATGGCTCGCCTTACGGAGGAGATGGTGATAGCCCGCTCCAAACAGTCGGATCTGTCGTCGATCAGGAAGCTGAACTGCTGGTGAGTAGACGGTGGCTGCAGGGTGTTATTAAGGGCACGGCGTGGATAATTGACGTTCCGCTGCTGCGTAGAGCGTTCACCTAAACTGCGTTAAGTGCAAATGTTCTTGAACCTGACTTGTACGCGACACGATTGCGATTTAATAAGAGTTAACGCTCCAATAAGAATCTTATAAGATAGTTGATGACAGCTAGAGGTCGCTAAGTGCCGTGAGTCATCTCTGTTTACGCTAGGTAAACAATGCTGAGTTTAACATTAAACTACATGATTGTTTACATGAAGTTACTAACTCGGAAACACTCTTCTTTCCATTTATTATTTACCTTTGATAAAGCCTTGAATGGCAACGTTTTCATTTATGTTTAGGATGTTTTTTAGTCCTAAACTAAGCCATAGACTGTACCAGAAAACATAGACATAAATACTTGGCCTTACCAGAATTAACCACATGACATAAACATTTAAAAAATTGTTGGAATAATCATGATAATATATTTTATGTTTAGAAAGTTTGTCTCAAAAAAACTTTAATAGTTGATTAATTTTATTAAAATAATTACAAATCGCAGGCTTAATGCTTTTAATAACTTTATTGCATCAATGTCTTACTGAAAACAATTTTTCTCACCTGTACTCTTTCCCATGCTAACCTCATGCCATCAACTTCTTTATAGTTATTACAACAATTATCTCTTTTTTCAAGTGATCTCAGTGTAGTTGAGGAGCTCCCACACTCCAAACAATTGCTAGTTAAAACTTATTACCGTTAAATATGGCTGGTTCTTAATTCATAACATTCCAACTTTAATGTATGGACAAAAATATTCTGTATGCAGTAGGCGTGTAAACTTTTTATACAGATGGGTCCATTTCAAACCCTTTAGGATCTTCTGTGCAATTACCAGAGAAACTTGATACATGTTCATTCAATAATGTATTCCCATCTCACGCACGCATGAATGAATATGCGTCAAGTTTAAGCAAATAAACTCTGCCTATTCCGATCTCTGGCTATTACGCCCTTCACAGTCAGCTGTTTCAATGTGCAGGTTTCCTCACAGTGTTTCGTCTTTACAGTAAGAATATTGGTTAATGTATTTAAGTTATAAAAACTCATTGGTGTGAGAGTATGCATAGCAAAACAACTCATCACACTAAACAATCAAATTGATTAACATAAAATGAATCCTATTATATTCACGTTAAAGTTCAAAACCTGATATTTATTTATTTATTTATTTATTTATTTATTTATTTATTTATAACAGTATTACTACATAAAATTATGAATGTCATTGCAACATGGCTTTTATTTTTATGAGGGCAAGGTCTAGCGTGATTCAGATGAGCAGGATTATGTAAGACTTTCACTTTCAAATGGTTGAAGTCTTGTTTTGGGTCGGTTAGATCTATAATGTCTGTAGAATGCTGTGCATGTATGACTTCTCGCTGCTAAAATTATATTAAATTGTGTGATTAGATATACTTGTTTGCTGTAAAAAGTGCTGCCAGATATGTTAACCTTTTGGTACGGTAACAAAAAGTATTTGAATTCTGTCTTAAGACACTAATGACTTTTTTTTGTTTTGTAGCTGTATGTATTGGGTTTCGAAAGGTTAATTTTAATAAACATAACATAAACCCACGCCTTTATTCCCAGAGTGGGGTAGGCAGAGCTACAGAATTACCAACAACTCTAAAAACTTGTTAATAATTCTGTAACCCCATTAATTTAATAGTTATGTAAAAATGTTGATATATAAGTCTTGACTGAACCTATAAAATCTATTATTTATTATTTATTTATTTATTATTACAATACAATCGTATCTACAATTTAAAGTTAAAAACTAAACTTATTTTAATTAAAATAAAACTAAGCTACTGAAAAATTAAAGATTAAAATAAAAATCACCACTACAAAAAGAATACCCCCTCTAGCAGGTCCGCGCGCGGCATAGTCCCTATAACACTGGCTGCATTACCTCTCTGGATAGCTAGCCCAATCCTTTGGGAGAGGTAAGAAATAATAATCAATAATTTATTTATAATCAAGTATAATCTACCCAGCATCACAGTTAACACTAATGTGCTGCGAGATACAATTAACAACACAAATGCCGATGCCTATACTTATGTCAGTGTTATACCATTAAATGTACAATAAAATGTCCGTAACACGCTGGCCACCTGATGGTAAATGAGATCTGAGACACAACCCCTTTTGCCATCCCTAGACTACAATCCTAAGGCTGCAAATATATTGCTTGTATAATATCACACCATTAAAAATAATCATTATCAATTAATACTTAATGCTAGAAAAGCACTCACTGAAGCAATAGTCATTACCTACTTTTTCCCTATTTTCTTCTACAGTGTGTTACCGGCATGCGGGCATTTATTAAAACCGTCGATAAAATGTAGCATTAGCAATTGTTTGCAATTATTATCAATTAAAAAATAATCAAATTAAGTTCACAATTAATTCTCTTAGATACTGTCCATTTTTAATGTAGTGCATGTGCTGCGTGTTCATCGCTATCAGTATCGCTGTTGCTTGGTACAAGGCATGTCGTGGTACGGGGGCAAATCATAATAATCAAAGTATCCGTCGACTGTCATTTACACTTGTCAAATTGCTGTGCTTTACATTGCTGGCAATTAAAATTTTGTTAGAAAGTTAACAAAGCCTGAAAATTTGTTTATTAATTAAATTAATGCCATAGTTACGTTACAGATATACGTTATATTAACCTACTTTAAAAAAAGCCAGGGTGCTGGTAACACACTGTATACTGTATCGGTACTGTCACAAGCGTTATTTTGGTACCCATTTCAAGAAAAATATGCTTGAAGTTGTCAATTTCATTAGAGATGTCAAGTTGCTTGTAACTTTTAGGAAATTCAACCTTATTGTTATAGAATGTCAGATTGACTTTGGACCCAAGGTGGGTAAAAAATTAAATTTCGTGACTGTATTAAAAATAACAAAGAGAAAATTTTATCTTATAAACAGAAATTTCTGTTTGTGTTCAAATCATTAAACATACCTAGGTAGCAATAACCAGTTCTACAGGTGTCTATATAAAGAGAAGCATTCCCACAATAAACACAATTAAAGATATAAAGCACGTTATGACATGCATCCAGCGCTAATGAAGGTCATTAACAACAAACCAGTTCTCCAGGGAATTGCGGCGAATGCCGACGAATGCTAATTTTATTGCGGCGTGTCGGCGGTCCGGGGCCAGGTGGTCGACGGCTGGTTAGTTAAATCATTGACAAAAGGAACTTTTTTGTAATTGTTATGAAAAAAAACATGGGTGTAGAGGTTTGTCTCGAAAGCATACATTTTTATTTATATGTATACTGAGACAATTAAACAAAATCTGGTAATGGCTAAAGAGCTGAAACGCCACATGGTCTTTACTACGTCACAGCTAGCATCGATAATAGGATGTACAGTCGAGTTCATAAATATGTGTACACTTTAGTACAGATGTAGTGGATAATCCTTTCCCATCGTTTTTGGTCGGATAACTTCGTATTTATCTTGCTTTCTCAGTTGGCATATTGATGGGTACTGAAGCTAATTGAGAAAGTTAGATTAATACGAACATATCGTCCCCTTACTTCTAGAACCGCTTAACTGCATGAAGTATAGTTTTGAGAAAAACGCATTTAAAGGTTTGAGGGTTTAAATGTCTAGTTAAACCCAATTCTAAGTAAATTATATTATAGATTTTATAAGGAGAGGTTATTAGTTATCAAAACTGTAAGTAAAAAAATTGTATAATCTTTAAACAAATGGTTTAAATTGAGGCTTTTGTAAAAAAAGTGGTGCAGATAAGCGGTTTTTGCTGTAGAGTCAATTTATTCGTATCTTTTAAACTAATAGGCTTCGGCAGTATTAATTCAAAGTTTAACTTTCTTACTTATATAAGTTTCACTTTGGACTAGAAAAATATTGGGAATTGTGATTAATTATTCAGTTATCTTAATTTATACTACAGTCACGAGTCAGTTAGTTGGTTTTGGCTGTAGAGAATATGATATTTCAGAATTAAGTTGTAACACTCGATTTTCGCCCGCAGCATGAGATTGGGGTCGTGTGGTCACTTGGCTCGAGGGCCAATCGCTAAAGGGTTGGGCGCCGTAGATTGAGAGAGAGAGCGACTGGCCACAAACAGGATCGATGGTGGTGGTTTCATAAATTAGATAAATTGTTTAAATTAAGTTTATTTTAATTTCTAACTTCGTAAAAAGAAAGTACAGACTCAGATTATTTGCACCATACTATGTTCTGAATGAACAACACAGAGTAATAAGATTAGAGAGCGTCCTCCCTTTTGTTCTTAAATTCTAATTAACCATGCCTTTCGACACACATAAGAAATAGTTGCAATTATTTATTATACCAAAGGGTAAGTAAGGAAAGGTCCGGGTTACCTACGAGATTAGCATCAGTAAACCCGTAACATAATTTTCCATTACTAGGTAATTGCAAATATTTATTATACTAAAAAGTAAGTAAGGAAAGGTTCGGGTTACCTACGAGATTAGCATCAGTAAACCCGTAACGTATTTTTCCATTACTAAGATTGGTAACAACTACAAAAGAGTAAGTAAGGAAAGATCCGGGTTACCTACGAGATTAGCATCAGTAAACCCGTACAGTTCTTTTCCATTACTAGGATTGATAACCTTACAAAAGAGTAAGTAAGGAAAGATCCGGGTTACCTACGAGATTAGCATCAGTAAACCCGTACAGTTCTTTTCCATTACTAGGATTGATAACCTTACAAAAGAGTAAGTAAGGAAAGATCCGGGTTACCTACGAGATTAGCATCAGTAAACCCGTACAGTACTTTTCCATTACTAGGATTGGAAAACATTACAAAAGAGGCGCTTGCTACCAACG
Source organism: Acleris laterana (assembly GCA_963966035.1). Classification (NCBI taxonomy): domain Eukaryota; kingdom Metazoa; phylum Arthropoda; class Insecta; order Lepidoptera; family Tortricidae; genus Acleris; species Acleris laterana. The sequence goes on along the minus strand of OZ014465.1, from coordinate 10,097,063 downwards.
CGGTCTAAGGATGGACGACGTATAATAGGTTAGAGTAAACGCGGAATAAAATAAAGAAAATAAAAGAAAAGAAAGTCAACGTCACGCGACATCAGTGAACGCAGGCGTCAGGATCCCACGCGAAGTGTACTCGTCATCGCACGGCTACCTTCCTCGTGCACAAACACGTCGAAGCAATCTCAGCACACCGCATGCACGAAGATAACCTCCGCCTTGAGGTTATAGGTTAGCCCGAACATCTCCGGAGCAGACTTGATACTTCAGGGGTAGCCTTGAAATTTCCGGGGTAGCCTTGAAATTTCCGGGGTAGCCTTGAAATTTCCGGGGTAGCCTTGAAACCCTAAAACGTACAATATAACGTCTCAGTAAAGGAACAAACAAGAACATATCCGACAACACATCACTCACTCTTAACGAATAAAGTTTACCTTTCGGGCAGTAAATTAGAGGCAATTGGCTTTTATACTCGGAGACCGCGGAGTTGGTGTTATCAATACACCGTAAAGAACATCTGAAATAGACCGATACACCTTTAGAAATAGAACATGGCGATTACGTAACACAATTGCGACGCGCCCCTTCCAAATGAAATACTCACCCCTCAGACGCGTGACAACGCACGTCAAGACTGGATGATGCTCCCAGCATTTATTCCTGGTGCAAATAAGACATCTTGACTGTAAGACACAGCGTCAAGAACAAGGAAACCACCTAGGCCTGTTCTAAATTAAATCTCCATACATGATCGCCCTGATCGGCAAGCAACAAGTGACGCTCTCTGGCGTTACCGGTGTTGCCACCTACCATACTCACATTGACGTTAAAACTTCAATACCTCCGATTCCTCTCAATAAAGAAAAGACTTTTTGCTTAGCTGAAATTAAGTAAAAAAAAATATCTAGAACGAGTAAATACGAATTCAAAAATAAAAAGATGCTACACCCAAAACAGAGTAATAAAGCCGATGTGCGAACGCCTTAACCTCCTGTCAAAAGTCAAAGTGACATTTCATACTATGACAACAACGGCTAACAAACGATAACAATGTCTGGGTTTTCAATTGAAAATAAAAAGGAATAGATAGTGTAAACCGGTTAAATACGACTTCCAAATAAGGCACAGGAACCTAGCTCTAGGATACCAAAGCTCAGCGTTGAACTATGTGAGACAAAACGAGTATCCAAGTGTAAAAACGGCAGTGTTTATGTCGACCGTTTGTGATCAACGTTGATATACTAAAACACCGGTTACCAGGTGTATGTGGCTTGAAACTCGTTCGCTCGTCAAACAGTAGACGCTAAACTCAGCCAGGAATCAGCGCGGAAAGCTTTCAGACAAAAGAAAGGATAACTGTAAGTATGTCAGAGAAAAAGTGACAACCCGATTTTGGGGTGTTACAGTAGGGTTCCAGTTGGGAAAAATAATTTTATTTCAGAATTGCTAAGATTCTGAAATAAAATTATTATACACATTCTCATGTGTAAGAACAGACAGCCATAACGGCAAAGAACGGAGAGTCCATTCAGTGTTCCGGCTTAAGACACGAAGGCACTGCAGCACCTTAGCATCATTCCCCCAGGGATGCATCGCGGCCTACGGCCCTGCAGGTCTCGGCGCCTCATTTACCAAAAAAAAAAAAAAAACTAGTCAGGTTGGAAAACATAACATCGTGTAATGGTCTTCGCCATAAAGGGGAAGCCAGTTAAATCATAGGCCCGATCCGGGTCCACTAACGGCAAACGTGGTTGCCCGTCTCAGACCTACTACGCATAAACACACCCTCTTCTACCGAAAAGAAAATAAAATAACAAGTCTTATCTCTAATGGTCTTCGCCATAAAGGGGAAGCCAGATAAATCATAGGCCCGATCCGGGTCCACTAACGGCAAACGTGGTTGCCCGTCTCAGACCTACTACGCATAAACACACCCTCTTCCACCGAAAAGAAGATAAAAGAACAAGTCTTATCTCTAATGGTCTTCGCCATAAAGGGGAAGCCAGTTAAATCATAGGCCCGATCCGGGTCCACTAACGGCAAACGTGGTTGCCCATCTCAGACCTACTACGCATACGCTACACTAATTGCTAAAGTAAACTTATAAACTACTTTCCTAGTGTTTGTTGGCTCTGCATCCAACCAAACGCTCTAAACCTATATCAGAGTTTGTTGGTTCAATTTCCAAACAAACGCTCTTGATCCTAAACCAAATCAAGTATGTACTAAAGTTAGTGTCTCTTTAAGTACACATCAATCTCAACTGAGAGAAACATCCGCGAGAATTACACAGCTCTGCACAAAAAACTGAAACTACAATGAGGGGTGTGACACACTACCAACCTCTTAAACGGCTTAATTGTATTGATTAAACTACCACTTATAAGAACTGTGGTAGAAACCCTATTAATTAAGTAAACACTCAAGTGAGACTATTTAAAATCAAGTGTTGAAACTATAATACACGAATTTCAACCTAAACTTGTAAAAGGAAATCTCAACTGAAACCAGTATAAAGAGATTAGAACAATGGAAAAGAGGACGCACTCTGTTTACCACCAGAATGTCCTTTTCACAACAACTCTACTAAGAATAGATAAAACCTTTTAAAATAGTTTTATCTCGAACAGATTGCGCCTATGGCGTAATCGGAAGAAATCCTAGAACTAATAAAACACTATGGTAATAAAAAAAAATTATTACCCATACCTACACGCTTTACCCTACTACGGACAAAACATGACAGCACAACTAAAATTAAATGGATGCGCATCCTTGCTTACTTAAAATTAAAACTTAGCCTACCTCACTCTACTTCAATATGCTTTCATTCCAGTAATCCAATCCTTTAAAAGAGCCAACAGTCAGGACAAATCTTTTCCCTTCAATAAAACACCTGCAGTCCGGACGAAATATACCAAACAAACCAGTAAATCATACCTTAAAGAGCCAACGGTCGGGACAAATATTCTACCAACGCCAAAAATCTCAGCAAGTCCAGACATGGAAGTCTGCTTTAAGAGCAGTTAAAAGGTCCGCGTAACACGAAGAGTCACCCTTACACGAACGGAACCAAGAGAGAGCTGGTCCGTCCAGAATATCCGGAAAACCGGTGAAAGTCGCAGCCGTAGGATGTCGCATGTGTCTGATGTTGAGAAAGGTATTTGTAATTTACTCAGTTCGTGCGCAAGCTCCTCTTTTGTCAGCCATTCTATTTTAATTGACAAGTCCATTTTAACAGAGTGTATAAGTTAGACACTTAGAAATTAAAATGGCGAAGAAAGTTACTTAAACCACACGGACAAGTCGTCTTATATATATTTTTCCTAATGTGCTAGTTAAAGTTAGAGATACCCAACCTATGTGCCAATCCTTAGACCTGCCTCACTATGAACCTGATAACTAAAACCACACCAACGATCCTTCAAGCCATACGTTGGGTACGCCACTGTAACACTCGATTTTCGCCCGCAGCATGAGATTGGGGTCGTGTGGTCACTTGGCTCGAGGGCCAATCGCTAAAGGGTTGGGCGCCGTAGATTGAGAGAGAGAGCGACTGGCCACAAACAGGATCGATGGTGGTGGTTTCATAAATTAGATAAATTGTTTAAATTAAGTTTATTTTAATTTCTAACTTCGTAAAAAGAAAGTACAGACTCAGATTATTTGCACCATACTATGTTCTGAATGAACAACACAGAGTAATAAGATTAGAGAGCGTCCTCCCTTTTGTTCTTAAATTCTAATTAACCATGCCTTTCGACACACATAAGAAATAGTTGCAATTATTTATTATACCAAAGGGTAAGTAAGGAAAGGTCCGGGTTACCTACGAGATTAGCATCAGTAAACCCGTAACATAATTTTCCATTACTAGGTAATTGCAAATATTTATTATACTAAAAAGTAAGTAAGGAAAGGTTCGGGTTACCTACGAGATTAGCATCAGTAAACCCGTAACGTATTTTTCCATTACTAAGATTGGTAACAACTACAAAAGAGTAAGTAAGGAAAGATCCGGGTTACCTACGAGATTAGCATCAGTAAACCCGTACAGTTCTTTTCCATTACTAGGATTGATAACCTTACAAAAGAGTAAGTAAGGAAAGATCCGGGTTACCTACGAGATTAGCATCAGTAAACCCGTACAGTTCTTTTCCATTACTAGGATTGATAACCTTACAAAAGAGTAAGTAAGGAAAGATCCGGGTTACCTACGAGATTAGCATCAGTAAACCCGTACAGTACTTTTCCATTACTAGGATTGGAAAACATTACAAAAGAGGCGCTTGCTACCAACGCGGTCTAAGGATGGACGACGTATAATAGGTTAGAGTAAACGCGGAATAAAATAAAGAAAATAAAAGAAAAGAAAGTCAACGTCACGCGACATCAGTGAACGCAGGCGTCAGGATCCCACGCGAAGTGTACTCGTCATCGCACGGCTACCTTCCTCGTGCACAAACACGTCGAAGCAATCTCAGCACACCGCATGCACGAAGATAACCTCCGCCTTGAGGTTATAGGTTAGCCCGAACATCTCCGGAGCAGACTTGATACTTCAGGGGTAGCCTTGAAATTTCCGGGGTAGCCTTGAAATTTCCGGGGTAGCCTTGAAATTTCCGGGGTAGCCTTGAAACCCTAAAACGTACAATATAACGTCTCAGTAAAGGAACAAACAAGAACATATCCGACAACACATCACTCACTCTTAACGAATAAAGTTTACCTTTCGGGCAGTAAATTAGAGGCAATTGGCTTTTATACTCGGAGACCGCGGAGTTGGTGTTATCAATACACCGTAAAGAACATCTGAAATAGACCGATACACCTTTAGAAATAGAACATGGCGATTACGTAACACAATTGCGACGCGCCCCTTCCAAATGAAATACTCACCCCTCAGACGCGTGACAACGCACGTCAAGACTGGATGATGCTCCCAGCATTTATTCCTGGTGCAAATAAGACATCTTGACTGTAAGACACAGCGTCAAGAACAAGGAAACCACCTAGGCCTGTTCTAAATTAAATCTCCATACATGATCGCCCTGATCGGCAAGCAACAAGTGACGCTCTCTGGCGTTACCGGTGTTGCCACCTACCATACTCACATTGACGTTAAAACTTCAATACCTCCGATTCCTCTCAATAAAGAAAAGACTTTTTGCTTAGCTGAAATTAAGTGAAAAAAAATATCTAGAACGAGTAAATACGAATTCAAAAATAAAAAGATGCTACACCCAAAACAGAGTAATAAAGCCGATGTGCGAACGCCTTAACCTCCTGTCAAAAGTCAAAGTGACATTTCATACTATGACAACAACGGCTAACAAACGATAACAATGTCTGGGTTTTCAATTGAAAATAAAAAGGAATAGATAGTGTAAACCGGTTAAATACGACTTCCAAATAAGGCACAGGAACCTAGCTCTAGGATACCAAAGCTCAGCGTTGAACTATGTGAGACAAAACGAGTATCCAAGTGTAAAAACGGCAGTGTTTATGTCGACCGTTTGTGATCAACGTTGATATACTAAAACACCGGTTACCAGGTGTATGTGGCTTGAAACTCGTTCGCTCGTCAAACAGTAGACGCTAAACTCAGCCAGGAATCAGCGCGGAAAGCTTTCAGACAAAAGAAAGGATAACTGTAAGTATGTCAGAGAAAAAGTGACAACCCGATTTTGGGGTGTTACAAAGTGCACTTTAAATGCTAATATGTTACTAGTATGTTTTGTACTGTAACTTATTTTACCGACTGCCCCGTCTCTACAAGATATAGCGGTATGTTTTGTAAAGTTTGCACTATTCAAAACTTAAAACTATTCGTTTACAAAATTTCATCGAATTATGTTTACTAATAAGACGTTTATTAGATAAAAAGCAACACAGAGACAAACATTGGTGTTGACTGGAGAAATTAGAGGTTAAAACTAAAATAAACGTCACATAGGTTTAAAAAATTGTTTATTAGGGTTGTAAAAAACACGTAGGAGTAGACCAAAAAAAAAAAAAAAAGGGTACTCGCTCAGATCCATCAAATTATCGGCCTATCGCTTTAACATCCTTGTTTTCCAAGATAATGGAACATGTTATTAATCGTCAGCTGCTGAGGTATCTGGAGGATAATCAGCTATTAAGTGACCACCAATATGGCTTCCGCCGTGGGCGTTCAGCTGGTGATCTTTTAGTTTACCTCACTTATTGTTGGGCTGAGTCCGTGGAGAGCAAGGGCGAGGCATTGGCCGTTAGTTTGGATGTAGCGAAGGCCTTTGATTGGGTTTGGCACAAAGCACTTTTGTCGAAGCTGCCTTCTTATGGGCTCCCAGAGAGTTTCTGCAAATGGGCAGCCAGTTTTCTTACGGGGAGGAGCATCCAAATAACAGTTGATGGCTCATGCTCGAAACTCATGCCCGTGAATTCTGGTGTACCGCAAGGCTGTGTATTGTCCCCTACGCTGTTTCTTCTGCATATCAACGATATGTTGCAGATTAGTAACATTCATTGCTATGCAGATGATAGCACTAGTCACACGCGTTACTTTGGCCGGAGTAATCTCTCTCGAGCCGACACCGAAGACTGCCGAGCAAAGCTTGTGTCTGAAACTGAGTCATCGCCTGGTCCAATTTAACCCCACTAAGACACAATTGTGCGTGTTATCAGCCAAGAAAAGCCCTTTCGTCACAACACCTCAGTTCGAAGGCACTTCCCTCGCCATCAAGCCCAGTATCGGAATCCTGGGCGTTGACATTTCTCATGACGTTAAGTTCCGTAGTCATTTGGAAGATAAAGCCAAATTGGCTTCCAGGAGGCTTGGCGTGCTTAGTAGAGCAAGACGGTACTTCACAGCTGACCACTGCCTCCAACTTTATAAGGCTCAGGTTCGGCCGCATATGGAGTACTGTTCTCATCTCTGGGCTGGGGCACCCCAATACCTCCTTCTTCCACTTGACCGGATACAACGCAGAGCGGTTCGAATCGTCAACGACCCAGCGCTCTCCGTCCGATTGGATTCCCTCTCTATCCGAAGGGACGTCAGTTCACTTTGCGTGCTGTATAGGCTTTACAACGGGGAGTGTTCTGATGAATTATTTGAACTTTTACCGGCCGCAGAGTTCTACCACCGAACTACTCGTCGCAATGCCAGGTTCCATCAACATCACCTTGATGAAGGGCGTTCTTCCACCGTGCGTTTCACTAGGCACTTTTTGCCTCGTACAGTGAAACTGTGGAATGAGCTCCCTTCGGCGGTATTTCCCACCAGTTATGACATGGGTGCCTTCAAGAAAAGAGCTTACATCTCCCTTATTGGCCGGCAACGCACCGACAACTCTTCTTGAGCTGATGGTGTTTATGGGCGGTGGTGTTTACTTCCCATCAGGTAACCTACATGCTCGTTTGCCTCCAACTGATATAAAAAAAAAAAGTTATTCTTCGTCACTGCTAGTGTCGGCTGCGGCTCTGGATTACAGTTATCTGAAACATAATACTAGCTTTAAGTTATGTACTTAACTTACATCCCTTTTCTGTACACATTGTATTTTTTTTTTTCATTTTGTGCAATAAATAATTTTAATACATACACTGTAGAATAACTAATTCTTTACCCTAAAAAGTTTTTCCTAAAAAAATCATTTTGCTGACACTTTATTGTTGCCGACTGTACTTATACTATTGATAACAAACTCGCTATTGAAAGACGACTCAAACGAATCCAAACTCTATGGACCTACTATAAACCGTTGAGGAGTTCTGATGGCCACCTTTCGTCTCGATCACCATACCAGCTCGTTGGTACCATAATATTATTGTATTGTCATCGGCATCACACTAGCATGCAAAATTTCAAGTATCTCCAACAACGAAAAGTAAGTTAAAATCGTCTTCCAAGATTTATTTAAGTAAGTACCTACATAGTATCAAATTGAGTCAATCAAAAACTTACCTACTCAAAATTGTTTTGTATACTTAATATGAAACTAAGACATTTAAAATTGAAATAGGTAGTATTGAATTTTGTTAAGTGACATACCTATTTACTGGTAAGTATGTAGGTAGGAACGTGTTATAATCCGCGGCAAACAGTTAAGAAGTAGGTAGTTGTAATACCTACCTAAATTGTTTTCACATTCGACTTACATCCTTTGGTTGATTTGTCCGTGACTTGGCGACTCATTGACACCAGAAGATAGCTTGTTGTCATCATCTATAACGAAAACTTTTTTGTTTAGGTATGTTGGGGTCAACGCCCCGCACGATTTGCCGTAATTAATATGTTCAACATGCAAATTCGTTGTCTTAAATGACATTAACTAAAATAGTTCGCCTTATTCAGTGAGATTTTAGTAACAGTAACAGTAGGAGCTTTAATATTGTTCTCGTGATTTACCTAACCTATCAATTTTAACATAATTAATAGAAACAGTCATTTTTACTTACCTTTATGCAAACCACTGTTTCCAAGCACCAAGCTTAACATTTTTTTTGTACGGGAATTCATGTTTTAACCCTTGTCATCACTGTTATTAGGTAAATATTACATGCGTGCACGCAATCGGCGTCGACACTTGCAAACAGGTGAGACGCGACTAAGCGCCGCGCCGCGCGGTTAGCGCCTAGCGGGCAGGCCCTCACTAGGGAGTACAGCGTGAAGCGCGTACGCGCACGTTAAGCGGTTTTTGCTGTATCGGATTCTACCGGCGAAAGCAAAAAAGATGCAAACAAAACACATTATAATATGTTTTTGTTGTTTTTGCTGATTAATATTTTAGACTTTTGAGTAATTAGGAAGTGGAAAAACATATTATCGATTGGTTTGAATGTTTTTGTAGATGGCAAAATAAACGTTTATATCTTATGGTTAGCACCAAAAAACTACTACACATGTTTAGTATCTTATTAGAGTAACTAAATTGTATTTTATTTAAACATGAAACCTGCTAAATCCACTTTAATGAGGATAAAATGTTTTTCTTCTTGAAAATTTAAAAATATCGATTATAACAACCATTTAGTAGCTTTTGCTTGTTCAATATTAAAAAAATCGCCGTTAAACTACTTTAAGCAAGAGGCTATCTCAGGAACGGAGCATGGTATTAAAAAACGGGTTTTACCAACACGTAGATATTGGAAAGTACTTTCTAACGATGTTCGTAACTTGATTTTGCCTAAAAGGTACTTTAAGCGGTTCTAGAAGTAAGGGGACGATATTCATGCTGAATACTGTGGGTTGGTTCTAGTTTGCAAAATCTTTGGGGGTTGGTTCCCGTTTGCAATAGTACGGTCACGAGCGTTAATTTGGGACCGATTTCAAGAAAAATATGCTTGAAGTCGTCAATGTCATTAGAGTTCAAGTCATTTGTAACTTTTAGGAAACTCAACCTTATTGTTGTAGAATGTCAGATTGACTTTGGACGTTAGGTGGGTACCAAATTTAATCTCGTGACTGTACGTCCAATTGAGTTGGGCATAGGAACTCAGAGGAAATTTTTATTTCTTATCGTATGTTAGATTCATTGTTTTTTATATAATGCTAAGTTAAGTTTTTATAAAAGCCCGACTGGCTGTTCACAATGGAGTGCTGGCCCCTACCCTGATGTATGGTAGTGAATGTTGGGTGTGGCAGGACAAGCATAAAAGTCGTGTAAATGCCGTTGAAATGCGCTCTTTGCGTAGTATGTGTGGTGTGAAACTGATTGATAGAGTAAGGAATGAAAAAGTCAGAGAGAAATGTGGAATAAAAGATGATGTATTGACTAAGATTGAAAAGGGCATGCTTCGATGGTTCGGTCATTTGGAAAGGATGGATGAAAGAAGATTGACGAAAGAGATATACACATCGATAGTGAGTGGACGGGTCGGAAGGGGCCGCCCTAGGCGTACTTTTTCGAGTCAAATCGGTGAAATACTGGAAAAGGGCCGAATCTTAAGTACCCGAAACCGACGTGCGTGCATGACTCGATGTATGAATGTGGAAGAAGCGAAAGAAATTTGTCAAGATCGTAGCAAGTGGAAAGAAGTGGTCTCTGCCTACCCCTCTGGGAAACAGGCGTGATTTAATGTATGTATGTATGTAAGTTTTTATAAAAAATTGCATATTTAAAAAACGACTAACTGTTGAGTTTCTTGCGGCGTTTCTTCTCAGCAGTGGTCTCTTGCGAAGCGCTGGTAGATTGTTGACGTGTAAAAGTGTCCGTGCGGCCTATTTACTGAATAATCATCTTTTATCTTTTTTTTTTACTAACCTGTCATAAAACTTTGCCCCCTAGATTCCTATGTCTGATTAATGATTACCACATATTGGTAATGAATGAATGTAGAATTAGTACTTGACTCGCTTCACGAGAACAGCGCAAGCCCCAGGTTTACCGAGTGCGTGGGCCGCATATACGCGTATTTAACCTTATTAGCAACATCTAATGTCGTCGGCCTTGCGAATTGCGACAGCCTACTTAGTACCCAGCTAAACGGCGAGCGTGGCCTGCATTATCTCGTTCGCTCAGTGGCTCTCTTTTACTACAGAGTAGGCAGAGAGGGAGGTGCTGAGGGATAGGAGTGGGGAAGTTTAGCTAGACTCCTTCTGGGTAGTTCGCTAAATGCACTAAAGCGGTGGTCATGCAATGACTCAACTATGTTAGGATTTTAGTTTTAATTAGAGTTAAGACCACGATGTATTCTGAGCCTCTATTCTATATTTATAAGGTATGACTCTTAGGTGGTCTTGAGCAGATTCAGACAGGGAGTTATCGAGAGCCACCGCGCATTGAGAGGGAGGTAAGTTCGACGCTGCCGCGCTTTGATTGAAGCATCATTTCTCTAAAATTATACTTATTAGAATTTGCAATAAAAAAAATTGAACAAGAACAATGCACATTTTAACAAAAAACTATCTTTTTAAGAATATATTAAATTTATGTATCTAGCTGATATTCATTTATATAATCTGGTAAATTTCAATTCGCTAGTTAATACTAACGTTATTTTGATTATGAACCATGTAGTCCCTCTCACTGTTGTACGTTTGGCTATTTGATGTTTTCAAACATTTCACAATCGCTCAAAGGTTAACTGGAAGAGATCCCTTAAAGGGATAGGTTTGCCTTTGTACATGTATTTCTGTATATTTTGTTGTTTTCTATTTTCCTGTGTGTACAATAAAGTATTTTACATACGGTCAGTTGCATACGAGTGTTAATTAGGGACTTACAAGTATTTCAAGAAAAATATGCTTGTAGTCGTCAATGTCATTAGAGAAGGAAACTCAACTTTGGACCTACGGTGTGTACCAAATTAAATCCCGTGACTGTACAGTCAACCAAAACGTAAGAGACTCCCTATGATTTGGTTTACAACGTCACGTTGACATAGTCCAAAGTGGCCTAGAAATCAAATTGGTTGACTGTACATACAATGCTTTACTACGATAGCATACGTTCAACGCAGTTTGAAAATACTGTCTTGCTTGCGCTCCTCTACTTTCTAAGTTCCTGATCTAGGTTTTAAATGTCTACTTCCTCGCGGGTTTCGAGAAGCATGAATATGCGTCACACTTTCATCAGTCTGACGCGACATTAACATTCAGCGGAGTCTATAATTAACTGTCATTAAAGTCATCACGAGTCACTATCGTCATGGTAAACTACTCGATGAGATCACTGAACTTCTATTAAATAAAAAAAAACTACGGTCAATTTTACGCAAATTGACCTAGTCCCAAACTAAACTCTAGGCTTGTACAACGCACAAGACAACAATAAATATACTTCAATTCAGATGGCAGGAGAGAGGCCTAGATTGTAGGCGGTAAGGACCATATGATCTGTGTACAATCGCCTGCCAAAAGCCGTAATAGATGCGTCTTCCATCACACAATTTAAGAACAAACTTAAAAAATGGCTCCATGACCGTCTGTTTTATGACTACAACGAGTTTTTTTGATCTAGCCCTCACAGGCTAATAAATAGGTAATAATACTTAATTTATCGACATGTTGTTCGTTTTATGTATTATTTAAAAATCAATTAAATATTAATTATAATGCATAATATCCACACCCTATGTACACTGTGTAGGTACTATGTACAGTCAACCAATTTGATTCCTAGGCCACTATGGACTTTGTCAACGTGACGTTGTAAACCAAATCATGGGGAGTCTCTTACGTTTAGGTTGACAACGTCACTTTAACATAGTCCAAAGTGGCCTAGAAATCAAATTGGTTGACTGTACAGTACACTGACCTATAACAATTGTTACGAATAAATTATTTCATTTCATTTCATTTCATGCGAGAGAGAACCATATCGTGTGTCGGCTCGCAGCCTGTGCCGCGGTATGGTACTCGTGAGTCGTGATGTAGGCGGCGGATAAACCGCACCCATCTATGGTTCACTCGACTCCAAGGCTGATTGTGATGTGTCTTACTGTATGCGGGTTTGAGATAGTTTTATTAAGAGGATTGTCAAGCTAAAAACTCCACTCAAAATGCGATTAAACCTACTCGTAGTTCGATTTTTAGGATTTTTGAATATCTTGTTCATCTAAATATATAAAAGGAGAAACTGACTGACTGACTGACATATCAACGCACAGCCTAAACGGCTAAACGTAGGCACTTGAAATTTGGAAGGGACGTAGCTTAGGTACCGTAGAGGTGCACTAAGAAAGGAATTCCCGAAATTCCCACGGGAACGGGAATTAGCGGGAAAATTTGCCCAACGAAGTGGACACGGGAACAGCTATATTATACAAAACTAGGTGTAGGTACAGTCACGAGATTTGATTTGGTACCCACCTTAGGTCCAAAGTCAATCTGACATTCCACAACAATAAGGTTTACTTTCCTAAAATTTACAAATGACTTGACATCTCTAATGACATTGACGACTTTAAACCTATTTTTCTTGAAATGGGTCCCAAATTAACGCTCGTGACCGTACGTTTTGCTTTCAAGAAAACATTTATTGGAAAGAAACAAATAAAAAAACCAGAAACGTACAAACATTGTTTTTCATAATGACAACAAGATATTCAAAATTCGTGGAAATGGTTTTGATTTAGGGGGTGGGAAACGTTATCGCCCGGAGCTAAAATTGTATGGAAATATGTTAACAGCTACACAATTTACTCATCGATTCGAACGTTAAAGCGCAGTTCCATACGCTTTGTGCAGCGTGAGTGCAGCGGCTAAATAAATAACACAGCAAGTAAACCTCAAGGCGACCGGGGACACGACGCGCATAGAGGCATTTCATAAGTCCTCAGAGGGCCCAGACAAGATGCACTAGGTAGCGTTTCTATTCGTTACGTTTTTAAAACAATCGCGTCACTGGCACAGTACGTGACTTTTCGTATAACGTCATCTACAGTTAGATAGTTAGCGTAATGCGTCTTGCCTGGGCCCTCAGAGTTTACGCATTTTCAGTCGATTGTAATAGTAATATTCCAAATATCCATGGGCTAAAGCCGTCTTCATGCCGTAAAAAAACATTTGTTGGAATATCAACTAAAACTTGCAAAAATATTAGGGTTATAAGAGTGTTAACTTTTACAAAATAACGATGATGGTTCAAGAGAAAAATGAAATATAAAAGTTGCTTGGTTGCTTGGAAGAGTTGCCATAGTATCTGAAGTTATTTACGCCAATCGATATCGAAGAAATTGGTATACCGAGAGTGCACGGGAGTGAATATTAATCGGATCCCTTTGACTGCCATACATATGGTTGGTCATAATGTATCGTTAGTCATACTTTTTTTTGTCATAACTTCTTTCAGGCTGAAGTTACAGCTTTTAATAAACGTTTATCGTGTAGATTAGTTAGGTTAGGTTAGGTTAGTTTTATACAAAATCTGATAAAATAACCGTGTCCTGAGAAAAATGCATTATGACTTCCGAAAATTATGACTTAAAACACATTATGACTAAAAATAATTATGGCAGTCAATAGAGACCCGAATATTAATATCTAGGACAATCTCGCACAAGTCGGCTTAGTCCCGAACTAAGTTCTAGGCTTGCACAGTCACGAGATTTAATTTGGTACCCACCTTAGGTCTAAAGTCAATGTGACATTCTACAACAATAAGGTAGAATTTCCTAAAAGTTACAAATGACTTGACATCTCTAATGACATTGACGACTTCAAGCATATTTTTCTTGAAATGGGTCCCAAATTAACGCTCGTGACCGTACTATGGGTACGGTCGGCCAAGAAAGAGGTCTACCAGTTTTGACAAAAGTTCCTGTGAGATCTAATTATCGCTAAGGTTGACACTTGTCACTATGTCTACCAGTTTTGACAAAAGTTTCTGTGAGATCTAATTATCGCTAAGGTTGACACTTGTCACTGTCATAATATTACCAATTGCAAGGGAAAATCGAACTTGTTGTACCATGACGTGCAAATGAACTTCAACCTTAGGGTGGTAGACCACATTTTTGGCCGACTGTACCAACATACAGAGAAAAAGAGTAAACAATCAAGACTCTGGATCAAATACTCCTTGCCCGCCCGAGCCCGCTAGCTTCGTAGGCTCACTCCCGACTAAGCTGCACGCGTCTCGTCAAATTCGGAAGGCCTCAGAAAGCCCCAGTTGCCATAATGTTTGAAGTGGAAAAAGTTGGTCAAGCGTGAACGGCATGGAGGTGATTCGACAAGGTTTTGCGCTACAATCGCTCGAAGGGCCCGCTCCGACGACCTCGTCGCGATCTAGCTGTAGTTGGTAGTCGTCGCTTTGTTACTCGTAGCTCTATACCAGTGGAAATTCGTTTACGGTTACAACTGTTTCTTGCGTGGTTAGGTAATTGTTGTTTGATAGTTATGGTTACATCATGGCTTTGTTAAACAGATTAAACAAATATAACAAATAAAATAGGGTTAGAATAGTGCCACTCCATATCTTCCCGTGGATGTCGTAAGAGACGGCTAAGGGAATAAAGGCGTATAGTACCTACTGTTAGGCGATGGGCTTGCAACCTGTCACTAATACCACAGTGTAAAGAGTAACTAACAGTGGGCCGACGCCTTTGATGTTTGCGTAAATGCCGACGCCGCACAAGGCCACAGTAATTACCTAGGGTTGTCACAAACTACACAACTGCCCAAAAAAGAGGGTAATGGTTTTAGGTTTAAAGTATGTATGTACGTTTCTTTGTCCCGCCATAAATTCTAAATGCCTCAACAGTATTATGGAATATAAAGGGGCTTCTAAACAGGCCATATAATTGTTGGTGGCTGGCAATTATTGGTGTCCCTCCCTAAAGCACTATAAAATAATATATTTACCTTTTTTCTGAGTGTGGAAATTGATAATATCGCAGATCTTTATTTGTGCGAGATGATGAATTGCATTCTCGCACAGCACATGTCGTATGCACCATTTTTTATTCTAAACACATCAAAATACAACACACGACACGCAGTAGCCCTGAAAGATATGTCCCGAGCTACTAACAATGGCGACGTATGCAGCTCGGGCTCGCCCTACCCGCCCCTCGCCCCTCACACCCCGCACGATTGCCCTGTCTAGACGGCTTCGTCGAACGACTGTATTGGTTTATAGACTGTGCTAATACACTGGTAAACATCTTAGCCTAAGTGTGCAAAATGTGGTTACAGAATGGGCAATGGATGAAAAATTTAAAAGTGCTTGAATATTTTTATATCGGTAGGAATAACGTTCCTTATTAACAGGAAAAAATTACAGATTTTTAGGTATCGTCTATCATTAATAAATAAATAATTCGTTTGAACTCGAACAATTTGTCTCCTATACGTAAGTATATGGCTTAAACTCTGTTGTCCGATAAAAAAATTAAAAAAAAACTGCCGTTGTTACTCTGTCAAAACTGACTGTCGATGTAATTCTAACCTCTCTGGGCTTATTATTATCGTTTGCGTTTGGATGCATCTTATATTTTACGACTGCTTACTCACGCCGGACCATTGATATTGCCTTCTTAAACGACGACCATTGACCATTGTGGCATGCAATGAGGCAAGGTCGAACTACAGGTTCCAAAATATATGAGATGACCCACTGTGGCACGCCTGATGCGCCTTGTGCAAGAAATATTAGGTGGCTACAAATATCATGAAACCAAAGCCATGAAAAGGGGAAAACATTTAGAAAAAATAGAGAAGGAGTTAAATAAAATAATTGATGAATCAGGTTTCATGCTGATAAATGGAATCTTTGGGGCATCTCCTGATGGAGTATGTGGAGGTGGAGATTTTGTTGTGGAGGTGAAATGTCCCATATCAGATATAAATAATTATAAATATGAATAAAGTAAACAAATTTTACTTAATTAATCATTCAGTTGTATTATTTCTTCTAACTTCTGGGACCAGCAATTAAGTGTTACCTATTACAAGTAGGTATATCTGTAATAATAAAAGAACTATTCTCATAATTTTTTTATTTAACTTAATTCAACTATTATACTACTTCTATCTATCATACCAAAAATCAAATCAATCAGTTGCTTTGTTTTGCTGTGAAAGAAGGATAAACATACTTTCACATTTATTATAATTAGTATGACTGATTACTTTCCTTCCTTTTGTCCTCAGCATTAAAATAATTACCACTAGCTTTTGCAAAAAACAAATATTGCCTTGAAGTTGAAGATGAGGTTCTTCAACTTCAAGGCAATATTTGTTTTTTTAAAAAGCTAGTGGTAATTACTGGCTGTTTGTAGTACGTTGGGACCTACGAGGTTAAATGTGACTGGAAAAGGGACCACTTTAGCGGTATGGAGTTATTATTCTGTGCTGTGCAACTATTTTCTTGTTGCTTGATGAGGTTGAGAATGAAGGGCTTGAAGGCTCAATCAGTGTTGGTGTCGAAAAGCCACTTGATGCAGGCACTTGAATGAACTGGCTCGGCATTACTTTTGCAGCTAAAGATACTGCTTAAACATTGGCTGCACAGCCTACACTTCTTACTGCAGGTTTTATCAATGCTGCCTTATATCCTCTTTGAAATTCATACTGACTTGCCGAATCACACTGAAAATAACCAAACATCACAAACAAGCATATACAAGTCTCGACCGGTTATATGATTTACGGTTTTGACCAATCGATGGAGTGGTTAATGAGGAAGGTTTCGGTGTAGGTATAATTCATTCAGGTGTAAAGCTGGGTCAGCTATAAGTATAATGCAATAATATGAAACCATTTCAATTATAGCAGGACACAATTATGCTCCTATTGACAAGGGAAAACTAAACAAAAATGGACTTCTTGCTATTCAAATTAACAGGCTTTACTCTCATATTTTTTTTATTTAACTTAATTCAACTATTATACTACTTCTATCTATCATACCTACCAAAAATCAAATCAATCAGTTGCTTTGTTTTGCTGTGAAAGAAGGATAAACATACTTTCACATTTATTATAATTAGTATGACTGATTACTTTCCTTCCTTTTGTCCTCAGCATTAAAATAATTACCACTAGCTTTTACAAAAAACAAATATTGCCTTGAAGTTGAAGAACCTCATCTTCAACTTCAAGGCAATATTATTATTTCTAAATTTTAATACTTACAAAAAACTAGTGATCCTATTAATGAAGCACATACTTTGACAAAAAATAATAATGTATTAAATTTATTTTATTATGGGTTCCTGTAGATTAATAAGACCACATGCAATTATATCACGTCGTTATGAGAACATGTCTGCAGAAAACATGTCTTAACTGGTTCTCTGTACCTAGTCAGTAGAATCCATGGTAATCAACACAAAATAATTTAGGCAAATACAAGTTCCGGTCCTGTTTACGTGTGTAGTGGTCGTCGTAAAGGCTAACAATCAATATCAAATCCTGAGTCCAAAGCTGAGGTCGTCGTTTAAGAAAACAATATCAATGGTCCGGCGTGAGTAAGCAGTCGTAAAATATAAGATACATCCAAACGCAAACGATAATAATAAGCCCAGAGAGAGGTTAGAATTACATTGACAGTTTTGACAGAGTAACAACGGCAGTTTTTTTTTAATTTTTTTATCGGACCAAAGAATTTAAACCATACTTATGTATAAGAGACAAATTGTTCGAGTTCAAACGAATTATTTATTTATTAATGATAGACGATACCTAAAAATCTGTAATTTTATCCTGTTAATAAGGAACGCTATTCCTACCGATACAAAAATATTCAAGCACTTTTAAATTTTTCATCCATTGCCCATTATCAACAAGTTTTAGAGTTGTTGGTAATTCTGTAGCTCTGCCTACCCCACTCTGGGAATAAAGGCGTGAGTTTATGTATGTATGTGTAAGAAATATAAGAGAGTATAATATTGACATCGACTGTGTCAATTGAATACTGAAGACCATGCTTGACGCTATATACCTGTAGCTTTGGCTAATATAAAAGCTAGCTCCTAGTTTCGTGATGCTTTGGACTTTTGGGCCTACTGTAAAACTACATACAAACATACATAAATGCACGCCTTCGTTCCCAGAGAGGAGTAGGCAGAGCTACAGAATTACTTTCAACTCTAAAAACTTGTTGATAATTCTGTAGCCACATTTTGCACAATCAGGCTAAGATGTTTACCAGTGTATTAGTGACAGGTTGCAAGCGCATCGCCTAACAGTACTACACGCCTTTATTAGGGTGCGGCTCCACTGAGGCGGAGATGAGCGGAGTGGAGCGGAGCTGTGCGAATATTAACCAATAGAAGGCGCATGCGGTCACGTCGAGCGCGCCTTGCGCACGTTAGTTTAGATTCTATTGGTTAATATTGGCACAGCTCCGCTCCGCCCCGCTCATCTCCGCCTCAGTGGAGCCGCAGCCTTACCTTAGTCGCCTCTTACGACATCCACGGAAAGACAAGGAGCACTAAAACTAACATTTTACCTAAACTACTTACTTACCTATTTCCACCTAGTTATAAGTTACTTTCCCTTTTGCCATGCTTTGTCCTTATCTGTAATTGTGACATTTGCACCTGACAGAAAGTGACAAAGCATGGCATAAACTATTCCAAGCTTATTCCATGTTTATAAGTAAGGCGGTAACACTTTATTATTATTGGCTGAAATAAATGATTTTGATTTCATTTCATTTGGTTTGAATAGAGGCTCAGTGTCAGTATTTTTGCGGGTGGTAGGACCTTGTGCAGGGTCCGTCCGGATCGCTACCACCATCTTATCCATTATCCTACCGCCAAACAGCAGTGTTCGCATTGTTGTGTTCCGGTTTGGGGATAAGACACCCGGTGAAATGACTAGGCATTCCATCTTAGCCTCAGGGTTGGCAACGCATTTGCATAGGATTGCATTGCAGTCTTGTGATTGCGAATGTCTATGGGTCACAGTTTCCACTTACCATCAGGTGGCCTGTGTGCTCGTTTGTCTACTCGATGCCATAAAAAAAAAAGTATTAAAACGAGCTGAAACAGAACCGACGAGGTTCGTCGGTGCTTTGTTTTATTATGATGTGCATCATTGAAGTGGGCGATATTACTTCACTGGTCCTACTCACCATTGCAGCACTTTCTTTGTTTCAAATCCTTTGTTAACTGCAGTCAGCTGAGTCAGAGTTGACATGCGTGTGCGCCGGTGGGCCGTGTCGCAGTGTCGACGATGGACGTTCTAATTTGAACTGTATTGCAATGCAAATAAGGTTTTGCTATCTTCATAAACTGAAAATGGTAACGTGTTATCGAACAAACGTAATTGAACTTTATTGCCTTGATGGTAGATTCAAAGTCACACTCACAAAAAAACTGCCTGTTTGTAGTATGGTAGGCCTTAAGAGGATAGATAATATCTTAACTTATCTTACAGATAGGCTGTTGGATACACTTCGACCCCTTTAGGATCTTTCGTGCAACTACCCTCTTACACACTCAGGTGTTCGGATGTACAGGTTTCCTCACGATGTTTTCCCCTCACCGTTAGAGCATCGAGAGCGGTCGGTTCGAGTTCGAACTCGGCACCGTACGATCTCGAAATAAAAGGGGAACGAGTCGACGGTCAAGTCAGGGCAAAGCTGTGACGGTGGCAACACCAACAGCGAAGGTCACATAAAAAAAAAAGGCCCACCTAAAGGTAAGCAGTCACCGTCGGCCATGAACATCCACAACACCAGGGACACAGCGAAGTGGTTGCCTCATCGATTACTAGTGACCCGCCCTCGCTTCGCTTCGATTTTTGTGAGTTTTCTGTTACACCCGTACACGAAACACGATCTATCTATACTAATATTATAAAACTGAAGAGTTTTTTTGTTTGTTTGTTTGCTTGAACGCGCTAATCTCAGGAAGTACTGGTCCAATTTGAAAAATTATTTCGGTGTTAGATAGTCCATTTATCGAGGAAGGCATATATCATACTCACATAAACCGAAGCGAAGCGAGGGCAGGTCGCTAGTTATACATAAAAACCTTCCTCTTGAATCACTCTATCTATTTAAAAAAAAAACTTTAAAGATCTAAGCATGCATAGGGACATATAGACAGCGGGAACCGACTTTGTTTTATACTATGTAGTGATGAATTTGTTTACAACACAAGTAACGAGACTCGATTGCCCCGTATCGATGCAACTCGTGCGCGCCTCGCCGCGCGGTCCTGCGCACGCATTGTGTTCGTGTGACAATCGTGTCGCTCGTTATCTGCTCCGACAATGCATACGTGCGTACGCGTCGCGACGCGTGAAGAAAGTGTGAATGGACACGGTTCGCGGTTCATAGATCTCAGAGGGAGATACTCCTTTACACCAATATCCCGTTTTTTTAAATCTTTCATGTAATGGTAAGGTCTCTTATTTTAGACTATTCTACATATCAAAATGAAGCAAATTGGCGACGGACAGTTGGGTATATTCCTTTCCTTGTTAGTAATATCCCTTTAAAGTATGTAACTATCGAAAGCACCCGAAACTGAAGTAACTGATAAGGTTGATTAAATGTAGATGAAGCGAAAGTTATATGTTTAGACCGGGGCACCTGGCATTCCATAGTCTACCTATCCCATTGGGAGACAGGCGTGAAGGCATGTATGTAACAAGTGGTACAGTCGGCCAAAAATGTGACGATACAAGTTCGATTTTCCCTTGCAATAATATTATGACAGTGACAAGTGTCAACCTTAGCGATAATTAGATCTCACAGACACTTTCTTGGTCGACTGTACGGAACCCTGCAAACGAGTCTGGCTCGCACTTGGCCAGTTTTGTACCGTCACGGCACGCAACTCTAAAAACAAGCATCACAAGTGCATCTAGCGTGGCGTGTCGCACGGGCCACCCGAGAATCTCGGGATCTAGCCCATGCGGAAGCTTTTGAACTTGGCTCGGCCTTGGGATGACGCCGTTCTCATGATCGGCTTCCCACGCTCGGGATTTTCCATAAGTGAATGAGTAGAAATCCGTGGATTAGAGAAAAACAATATGCCCTCTTGAACTCACTTTGCCGTAGCATAAAAATTGAATCTATACTCCATCTGTTTTTAGGTACGGTCACGAGCGTTAATTTGGGACCATCTATGTAACATGGTTTTTTGTTTACATTTATTTAAGTTTCTAAACAGATGGAGTATAGTAACCGGATGGTAACCTTCGAGTGCCGTTAGAGCTGGTCTCGGGCCGCTGCCCCCTCCCCCCCCCCGCGAGCGTGACTCCTGTCGCCCTGAACACAATGAAATTGCCGAAGTTTCTAAACGGTTCCACTCCGGAGCAGGGCCTCTTTTCAAGATTATAATTGAATGGCATAAAATTATTTGTCATATTATTGTTACGCTTACGCATAATTGCTTTTAGCCGAATTAGCGATGGGCATACCTATACGGCTCCTGGTCGTGTCCGTGTTTCGTGTACCCGTAGCCGAATCTCCGTTACCGAGTAACACGGCAACGGAGATCCGGCCCGTTCGACACGTGAAATTCGGCTACGTGTAATTAAGATACGTAGCTCCGTGTGACACTGTAAATGAAATCATAAGAAGTCTATGGCTGGCTGTCATTCTGAAAACATCTGTCCAATTATTAAATTTTGTAAATTACTTTATCCTTAATTTTGGTTCGCAAATCCGGGGCAGTTTTGTGGGACAACTTGTAACATTGATGATGAACTTGAACGCAAAAAAGAGGGTTGTGGGTGTGTGTGTGTGTGTGTGTCTGTCTGTGGCACCGGAGCTCTTAAACGGATGAGCCGATTTGGACGCGGTTTTTTTATTTGAAAGCAAGTTTTTTGGCGATATGGTTCTTAGACATGTTTTATCAAAATCGCTTCAGCCGTTTTTGAGATATAGAGGTTTTAGGGGGTTAAAAGCGGCCCGATTTAACGGCGCCAAATACTTTAAGAGCTGATATCTCTTAAACGGCTTAACCAATTTTCTTGCTAAGAACCACCGCTAAAAAACCAGCATTCAAATAAAAATAACGCATCCAAATCGGTTAATCCGTTTGGGAGCTACGATGTTACAAACAGACACTCAGATAGGTATACATATTTCATGTCTTTAAAGAGACGTTGCTAGCTATATAGTCATATTGTTAATTTGGAAAAGTTTAAAAATTGTGACATAAAAAAAAAAAAAATAAACCCCCGACTCAAAACAGTGTAAAGAAAAACCTCTAAAAAGTAAAAAATAATAAGTATTGGCCCTATAAGTTTAATTATAAGTAAGTATTAATGTTTTGATTCAAGCGTCGACACGTCGGGGACGGGACCGCTAAGTAAACTAAATAATATAAAATACCCCAGCTACTTCGCGGTCCCCGACGTAAATCAAAATATTAATACTTACTTAGACAGTTTTTTTAAATGCGTTTCAAATCAACGTTCGTGATCGTGATCGTGATCGTACAAGCCTACAGCTTAGTTTGGGACTAGGTCAACTAATGTGAGATTGTCCCCTAATGTTTTATTATTTGGTTATTTGTTATCCAACAGTAGGTGTATTCTGCCGTGTCATCAGACCGCATGATGACGAACGACTTTTGTTATATGCTGGGTCGTTAACAAAATGGTAGTGGAATATTTGTTTTCGCGGCTTTGGCACGATTATAAAGAAGTCTTTAGTAGCGTCTGTGGTTCTGTAGAGTCAGCCAATAATAAGTATTGAATCCCCCAAAACTTTATAAAGGCGAAAGTTTGTGCGTTCGTTTGTTACTCCTTCACGCTGCAAATACTGGACGGGTTTGGAGTTTTTTTTAAGTTCGCTAGGGAATAACGATACTTAATCGAATTCTACGCGAAGTCCGCGGTCACCGGACCTTGGTTTAAAGGGTACGAAACTGATTAATTTCAATAAATTTTAATTTTCGTATGCTACGTTCATTAGGGGTGGAGTTGGGTCTATATCGAATGGCATACAATTATTAGTCCTATCTTTGTGTCGCATAACGTCTTTTGTCCTAATAACCTGTGGCATACACTTTGTTCCGCATATTTTTGACTGTCCGAAATTGTTGCTCCTATTATCGTTTGTCCTAAATATTATTTGTCCTATCGTTTGATGTGGCAAAGATTCAACTGTCGAATGATTGATGCGCATAATTGTAATATGCCTAAAATTGTAATTAATGTGCTAAAATTGTTTTGACTACATGTCATCGTTAGGGTCACAGTTCTACCTAACACTCCTCCTCGCTTCGCTCGTCGTCGTACCTGGCCTAACAGAAATCTGACCTGCCTGAAGGTAGAATACGTAACGATTCTGAATTCACGCCTACCATAGTTTAGTTTAGGTGCTTTAATTGTAGCCAGTTTAATAATAGGTAAAATAATTATTAGGACAATTAATGTTAGGAATATTATGCTTTAGGTAATTTTAGACTTTAGAGTTATCAATATTAGGACAAACTTGCTTTAGGACGTTAAATGAGTATGCGTAAAAATTATTAGGACAAACGAGTAGTATGCCATTCAACAGTATGGCAAACATTCTCGGCCAAACATTTTTAGGACAAAAAACGTTATGCGATACGACAGGCGCCCGTGGAGTTTTTAGCATCAAATGTATTGATTTTCGAAGAATTATGTCACTAAGCTTTTTGTACGTATACGATTTTAAGCACTAGAAATATTGAGTTTGAAGTTTTGTCTTTAGGAATATTGTACAAAGGAATATTGATTTTTGAAAATGAGATCATTCGATTAAAAGTGCATTAGGACTTGCATCTTTAGGAATTTCGTCCATTAGACATTTTGATAACCGAAGTTTTGTGTGTTAGGAATTTCGTACTTATGAAATTTGATTTTCGATATTATGCTACGGCCCCAAGAATAAACATTACTACCTCAAGCAGCCTCGGCTGTAGTTTCTAATGTGGCCACAGAACTCTATTCACCGGCTATTGACTATTCTCAATTAACCGACAAACCGGCGAGACGTAACCGCATTCATCGCTGAACGTTTAGCGCCGCCATTGTCCTGAAGAAAGCGCGTGCGCCGGCGCCGGTCATTCAGCGGTGACGTAACGATGACGACGCGGCCTCGATGGCGTTCGAGCGACGCCCACGCAATGACGACATGGGAGATCGAAGTGTTTTCGAAAAAGGAACTAACGATACGTTTTTATTTGTACGGTCGGCCGAGGAAGTGGTCTACAAGTTTTGACAAAAGTTTCTGCGAGTTCTAATTATCGCTAAGGTTGACAGTTTGACACTTGTCACTGTCATAATATCATTGCAAGGGAAAAGCGAACTTGTATCGTGACGTGCAAATGAATTTCAACCGTAGGGTGGGTGTGGGTAGGCCGCATTTTTGGCCGACTACAACTGCTGAAACTTGGTATCATAAATATTAGGTAGGTTTAGGTTAGGTTAGGTTAGAACTTCAGCTTGGGGCCCTCAGAGGTTCCTGCTTACTAACACCGTGGGCGGGGACCTCTCGCTGCCGAGCATGGTCAACACCATGCTCGGCAGCCAAAGGGCGTGGACGGCGGTAACCTCCTTCTGCGAAGCAGTCATCTCGCAGAAGGAGGAAGCGGAGCGGGCCAGAGAAACCAGTGCCCTCGCTGACCCCATCCGCAGAGCACGGAGGGGAAGAGCTAGGCGGCGCTACGCGCATTTTCTTCCGCCACCATAATGGTGCGCCGGCCGAAGGGGTAAGGGGACCCCTTCGTCCAACGGGGCGCACCGGAAGTTTGAGGGTGCCTTAGTAAACCAAGGCGCCCTCCTGGAGTCGCGTGGCACCTCCCCGAAGGACGCAGATGGTTTACCGCTGGGTTTTTAGTGGGTATTCCGGCCATTCTCGGTTGGTGAGTCCCACATAACCATCCCAGGCCCCGCTGGACGTCGGTGGTATGCGTAAAAGCATTTCCCCAGCTCAAAAAAAAAAGTTAGAACTTCAGCTGGGCTGAAGGGCCAGAATACTCAGTAATAGGAGCTTCGCTTCGATACAAATCGTTGATCAGTCGAACATGGTGTACCTACTACGGGTCAGGCGCGGAATCTCCGAGTGAAACAGCGGACAGTACCCTTACCATGAGTCTATTACTGTACAGTCTGCAGCAGAAGTACCTACGCAACCGAAGAGGTCAAAATGATCTGCACTCGACTCTATTGTCAAGAGAATACGTCGTGCATAGATCATTTTGAGCATGTTATTCTGCTCAGCTACTTTTGATGCGGACTGTACTCGCTAGCGAGTCGATTGCTCTGTCCCTCGCACTCTATAAGAATACTACAAGGTCTGCGAGGGACAGAGCATTCGACTCGCTAGCGAGTACGGTAATTGCAGGAGTTACTGCTGAACATGGCGAAACTATAAGGCTTCCTTATTGACTAGGGAACCTTTCTAATCTGAATAAGTATAATCGTTTTTTTTTAATGTTGGAAACGAAACTGACATCATTCGCAGATATGACGGGCATTTTACGACGACCTAGCCTCGTGGGTTGTGACACTGCCTACGAAGCTAGTGGTCCTGGGTTCGAATCCCGGTAAGGGCAGATATTTTTGTGATGAGCGCGAATGTTTTTTCCTGAGTCTTGGATGTTTTCTATGTATTTAAGTATATATTTCTCTATATAACTATTTATATCGTTGTCTAGTACCCATAGTACTATCAGCCCAATGGAACCCTGACCCACCATAGAACGGTGTCACAGTGACATTATAAAACAATTTGTTTGACACTTCTTATGACTTGAATCATAACGTCTCTGTGACACAGTTCTATCACAGTCTATAAACCAATACAGTCGTTCGACGAAGCCGTCTAGACAGGGCAATCGTGCGGGGTGTGAGGGGCGAGGGGCGGGTAGGGCGAGCCCGAGCTGCATACGTCGCCATTGTTAGTAGCTCGGGACATATCTTTCAGGGCTACTGCGTGTCGTGTGTTGTATTTTGATGTGTTTAGAATAAAAAATGGTGCATACGACATGTGCTGTGCGAGAATGCAATTCATCATCTCGCACAAATAAAGATCTGCGATGTTATCAATTTCCACACTCAGAAGAAAGGTAAGTAAATATATTATTTTATAGTGCTTAATTTACAACATTTTTGTCATGTCATGCCAACGTAAACAAAATGGCGGATGTAAAAGCGTGACGCCTGCCAGCAAAAATTTAAACTTTTCTCAAACAAAAAAATTACATCCATTTTCAAATTTAAAATGGCGGACATGACTTTTATAAATAATAATGGGGGTGCTGATTACGAAAAAGATATCCATGTTGAAATCAAAGATGGCGGACGTTATTTTTTCTTAAAAATCGATATGGGTGTCATCTTCGAGGTTCCTCGGGGTGCCGATTACGAAAATGACATTATTTTTGGAATCCAAGATGGCGGACGTACCTTTTTTTTTTTATATAATGATATGGGTGTCATTTTCGAGGTTTCTCGGAGTGCCGATTACGAAAATGACATTATTTTTGGAATCCAAGATGGCGGACGTTTTTTTTAAAATATAATGATATGGGTGTCATTTTCGAAGTTCCTCGGGGTGCTGATTACGAAAATGACATTATTTTTGGAATCCAAGATGGCGGACGTTTTTAGACGTTTTTATGGCGGAACAAAGAAACGTAGGTACATACATACTTTAAACCTAAAACCATTACCCTCTTTTTTTGGGCAGTTGTGTAGTTTGTGACAACCCTAGGTAATTACTGTGGCCTTGTGCGGCGTCGGCATTTACGCAAACATCAAAGGCGTCGGCCCACTGTTAGTTACTCTTTACACTGTGGTTCTATGGTGGGTCAAGGTTCCAATGGTCTGATAGTACCTACAAGCCTAGAGCTTAGTTTGGGACTAAGTCAATTGGTGTGAGATGGTCCCCTTATATTTATTTATTCTTTGTGTCGTCCGATGGTACCCCACGATAGTTCTATTTTCGTACCCCATGTGCCCTAGAAACACCCCTGCAGCGGAACTTGGCAGGTGGCCAGCGAGGTAATTGACAGGGCGCGCGATAAGGCTAAGGTTGCGTCACTTTGCTCGTAACAGCTCGTTGGAAAACCGATAGCGGACTCTTGGACATGCTTTACAACTAGCGTTGAACCGCGACCCCTATTTCACCATCGTGACAATGACACGTGACAGGTGACAAATCGGTATACATTGCAAAGTTAACACGCTGATACATGACTGGGTTTCACATAAGCTGCGCAATGTACTTACACTGAAATGTCACCTGTCATTGTCATGATGGTGAAATAGGGGCCAGGGCTCAGATATCTGTTTTTAAGGTTCCGTATCAAATAATAGTGCCACTCCGTATCTTTCCGTGGATGTCGTAAAAGCCGACTAAGGTAATAAAGGCGTGTAGTAGGTACTGTTAGGCGATGGGCTTGCAGCTTGTCACTAATACACTGGTAAACATCTTCGCCTAAGTGAGCAAAATGTGGTTACAGAATTATCAAAACGTTTTTATAGTTGTTTTAAATTCTGTAGCTCTGCCTACCCCACTCTGGGAATAAAGGCGTGAGTTTATGTATGTTATGTATCAAATAAAACAATACCATGGCAGGTCAAAGACTTTTTTTTTATGTGGTTTTTATTGCCTAGGATCTCAATCCTGGTTTTTAACCATTGGTCTTTTTAATAATACAACTTGCACAGCCCCACTGGACGTTAGTCGGTCTGTTAGGCAGTGAAGTTAAATATTTACAGGCTGACGTGTACCCCTGCCTGGTCTATTTCTGCCGTAATGACTAATTCACTCTACTGTTTGTTGCTTCGGTAGGTAGGTACCTATACCTTAAGAATAATACATACATACATACATTAAATCACGCCTGTTTCCCAGAGGGGTAGGCAGAGACCACTTCTTTCCACTTGCTACGATCTTGACAAATTTCTTTCGCTTCTTCCACATTCATACATCGAGTCATGCACGCGCGTCGGTTTTGGGTACTTAAGATTCGGCCCTTTTCCAGTATTTCACCGATTTGACTCGAAAAAGTACGCCTAGGGCGGCCCCTTCCGACCCGTCCACTCACTATCGATCTGTATATCTCTTTCGTCAATCTTCTTTCATCCATCCTTTCCAAATGACCGAACCATCGAAGCATGCCCTTTTCAATCTTAGTCAATACATCTTCTTTTATTCCACATTTCTCTCTGACTTTTTCATTCCTTACTCTATCAATCAGTTTCACACCACACATACTACGCAAAGAGCGCATTTCAACGGCATTTACATGACTAATAAGAATAATATATTAAGAATAACTTGTCCTGAGGTGTTCTTTCAAGATGGCGTCACCGAGAGTGTTTGAGTTTAACGACATTCGTCTTATTTAGAATCTTACTTGGTACCGTGTCGCTTTAACACCAATGATGACAGCTTAGATCAGTGCAACGCTTCAAACATGACGTTAAACTGACAAAGCACTAAGGGCTTGTTGTTTGATCAGTAGTTAAACTAACTAATTGTTAAAATTCGAAAAAGGAATTGAAAATTTGACACAATTCCTTGAGATTCCTTCAAATTTTTGATTCCTTTTTCAAATTTTAACAACTAGTTAGTTTAACTACTGATCAAACAACAGGCCCTAAAATGTGCACCTATTACTATTAATAGTTTACAAATAATCTTCAAATTTGTGTCAATCACGGCCGCGGTGTTTTCGAACGCTCATTCCCGAAATACCAGTATTTTAAAATACTTACCTGATTCTCAATATATCGGGATCCCAAAACTAAACATACAAATTAGGGTATTATTTATTATCTTTACCCAACATTTCTGTTTCAACAATCTGTTTCTTTGAGAACCTGGTAAAAAGAGTAGTTTGGTATTTTGAAATAGGTACTGGTATTTTGAGAATGAGCGGTTTTCGAACCGATACGAGTTGGGGACCTTTCAAGAGACGGCGCACTCTTTTCTCAAAAGCTTAACAACTTTTCTCGATATTGCGAGAGAGTCATCATAATCATACCTTCATGCCCTTATTCCCAGAGTAGGGTAGGTTCAAAAACAAGTCTTAAAAACTTGCTGTTAATTCTATAACCACATTTTGCACAAACAGGCTACCTACGATGTTTCCCAGCGTATTAGCGACAGGTCGCAAGCCCATCGCCTACAAGCCTTTATTCCCTTAGTCGCCTCTCACGACTTCCACGGGAAAACATGGAGTGGTACTATTCAAACCCGGCAACCACACGGCAAAGAGAGAGTTGCTTGACAGAATAGCACTCCTGTTATCAAATGCGGCCATAGGGAAACTATAGTGCCCGGCCGATAAGAAGTCAATCCTGACACCTGTCATTTCAGTACCAATTATAACCTCAAACCCAAGAATAGGTTATAAGTTGTACTGCGGGGGGCCATTTGCAACGTTAAAAGATGGCGGATGTGTAATTTGTTTTAGTTTTATTTTTTTGTGTATTTAGGTGTTCAAAGTTCTTTTCTGATAGTGATTTGTACTTTTTATGCCATTGTGTTGCACAGTGATTGAAAACTTGGACTTATTTCGCGTATCTGGCATCTTTCTTCTCGTTACAAGTGGACTCGAAGTGGTACATAGGTTAAAACTATCTTGACCTCTGTCCTACAAACTACCGAACAACGTTGCCCCCAATCTTCCCAGAGAAGATTGGATTGTATTTTATTGCTATATTGATTTATACTTATATACACTTGACACTGGCGAAATCACTAATTCGTGGAATCGCCATAGCCCGGCGGTAGTAGCTGTTGAAGTCGCCGCGGGGCAAAAAAAAAAAAAAAAAAGTTGTACTGCAATGACAGCTGTCAGGATTGACTTCTTAAGTTTAGTAAACGAGCAGCCGCGAGCGTGCCCTTGGGGACGAACAAGGCTCGGATGAGTAATAATTATCGACTGGTCAGCTCGCGCTCGAATCGATGGCGACGTTGTTGAAAAGAATCACAAGGTAACGGCAAGCTTGGGCAAGCTCTGCGTCAGACTTCCTACCGATATAGTACTTATACAGATGTAGTGGATAATCCTTTCCCATCGTTTTTGGTCGGATAACTTCGTATTTATCTTGCTTTCTCAGTTGGCTTATTGATGGGTACTGAAGCTAATTGAGAAAGCTAGATAAATACGAACTAATCCGACAAAAAACTATGGGAAAGGATTATTCACTACATCTGTAGTGAATAATGTTTTTCCATCGTTATTGGTCGGAAAAGATCGTACTGATCTTGCTTCCTCAATTTGCCTATCGGTTGGTACATACTAAAGTTGACTGAGACAAAAATATAAAAACGAACATTTCCGACAAAAAAAATGGCAAATAATTTTTTACTACATCCGTACTCGTAAACTACCGACCCGCCCTCACTTCACTTCGGCTTATGTGAGTTCTCTAGCACCCGTACATAGTCCAGAATTGATCTACACTAATATTATAAAGAGGAAATATACGTTTGTATTTTCGTATGTTTGTAAAGAATAATCTCGAAAACTACAGGACCGATTTCAAAAACTCTTTCAACATTAGAATGCTACATTATCGCTTTTTTTCCCGGAAAAATTAACGGTTCCGTGGGATGACAAAAGTACGAATTCTACGCGGACAAAGTCGCTGGCAGAAGCTAGTTATACTTAAAAACCTTCTTGAATCACTCTATCTATTGATGAAAGCCGCATTCAAATTGTTACATAGTTCGAAAGATTTAAGCGTACAGTCAACCAATTTGATTCCAAGGCCACTATGGACTTTGTCAACGTAATGTTGTAAGCCAAATCATATGAAGTCTCTTACGTTTTGGTTGACAACGTCAGTTTAACATAGTCCAAAGTGGCCTAGAAATCAAATTGGTTGACTGTACATAGGTACAGAGAGGCAGACGGCGGGAAGCGACTTTGCTTTATACTGTGTAGAGATGTGACGGTTTAAAGGGTGTTCGGATGTTCGTTCCTCAATCACGCGTAAGCGGCTGAAGTTGTGACAAGGATTGTCTTTTAGTGTAGAGCTAAAGGAGACAAAAGAGGACGCCTGCAACGGCTGCAACCAGAGGCCCAAGACAAGATGCAATGGGCGTTCGTTATCTTATCGCTATCCGGGTCATTATTTGGACGTTTGTTCCGGATCACTTTCGTGGTCACATTTTTGTAGAAGTGGTTGCAGATTTCGATTTCGTTTCTAATTAGGTACGGTCACGAGCGTTAATTTGGGACCCATTTCAAGAAAAATATGCTTGAAATCGTCAATGTCATTAGAGATGTCAAGACATCTGTAACTTTTAGGAAACTCAACCTTATTGTTGTAGAATGTCAGATTGACTTTGGACCTAAGGTGGGTACCAAATTAAATCTCGTGACTGTATCTAAGTTTACCGGACATCTAACAAATATCCAAAAACGGTTAAAAATATACGCCTAATTCTTCAAAAATATGTCCACAAAAGTGAGGCGGTTGAAACGCTCGAATAATGACCCATCCAAAATGTATAGGATTGACGTAAGTTGTCATACGTCAATTCCATACAGTTATCGAAAATCATTACGATAGCTTTAATCGTCTTGTCTAGCCTCATAGTAGTAGAATCGCCATCGCGGGACCTTAGGCATCTCGAATATCCGATATCTAGTTACGACATGCAGCAGTCTTGTTCAAGTCGTGTCTCGTGTTTAAAGTAGGTCAGTATTAGCAAAGTTCATCGATCACAGGCGTTGGCGACTGTCCAGAATGACCAGCACAACTTGCACTTTCTTACCTATCTGTGTCTCTTTAGCTACGGGCTGGCTAGAGAGGGATTTATTTAATCGTATGGCGATCTGTAGAATTCGCGAATACATATATAAGTCAACATTCAGCGTTCTCAGCCAATTAGCTGCGTCTTGAGTAGGGTTGTAGATGTCTTCTATGGGTCCCGGATATGAATGTATCGGGCATCGCTGCATTATATGGTCCATGGTTTGGGCCTCTTCGCCACAATCACACAGGTCCGAATCACGCCAACCCCATTTGTGCCGAAAGAAGTTACAGCGACCATGTCCTGACCTAAGCCTGTTTAACTTACACCAGAGCTTTCGAGGTAGATTGAAGCCCTTAGAGAGGGATCAGAGTCGTTGGCTAGCGTTAGCTCTGAAAGATACGTGAGTTGAGTGAACAGCAGTGTTCGCATTGTTGTGTTCCGGTTTGGGGATAAGACAGCCGGTGAAATGACTAGCATAGAGGCATTCCTTCTTAGTCCTCAGGGTTGGCAACGTATTTGCAGTCTTAGGATTGCATGGCAGTCTTGTGAATGCAAATGTCTATGGGTCACAGTTTCCACTTACCATCAGGTGGCCTGTGTGCCCGTTTGTCTTCTCTATGCCATATAAAAAAAAAAAACTCGCCGGTGTCGGTGTAGACCTGGCGGCGGCTGTCGTGGTGACCAGTAATGCGTACAAGTCAGTTGCCAAGTCTATTTTCTATGATAAGGAGAAGGCGAACGAGCGCACCGGCCGGCGCGCCTCGGGAACCCGGTTAATTTCGATAACCAGCTCGTTAGAATTGCCATTAGTACAGTCGAAGTCATAAAATATGTTTAAACTTTAGTACCTACCTTGTCTATTTAACGTCATGTTTAAACTGTCATATGAAATTGTCACACCGATTAAAATGACAAGGTACTAAAGTGTAAACATATTTATGACTTCGACTGTACATTTCAAAAACGCAGAAATCCACTTCTTTTAAAATGGTTAGGTACAGTCAAGGAATTTAATTCCTAGTCCACTTTGGCCTATGTTAAAGTGACGTAATCAATCAAAACGTAAGAGACTTTTTATGATGGGTTGGTACAATAACGACTACAGGGTGTTTGGTAGCTAGTTCGACAGCTTTAAGGGGCTGATAGAACAGCTCTTAAGCTATCGATTTAACTCCCATGTATGTTCAGTAATTGTTATTAGTTTCCGAGATATTGATCATTTTAATCGGAATTTTTGTCATTTTTCCTTATGTCCATGTTACAAAAAACCCTTAAGTTCATGTATTAATTCTTTTTTTTTCAGTGTTTTTTGCATGATTTGAATCACTATGAACTTAACACCCGTATTTATAGTCTAGATAAGTAATTACTTGAGTAAAAGTAGTGACTTAAGCAACATTTTTTATATGACTTTTGATTCGACACTAGTAATACTCAAGTAATTACTTTTCTTCACTATAAATACGGGTGTAAGAAGTTTTTAAAGCTACATGAAATTTATTTTCATTACAACTTTTGGAGCAAACGCACAGAGTTACCTTCTCCATACTAAGAGGACCCCGCGTTTGTTTTTCACCTAGTATGGAAAAACAAACTTTGTGCGCTTACTCCAAAAGTTGTAATGAAAATAAATTTAATGTAGCTTTAAAAACTTCTTTAGTTCATAGTGTTTCTAATCATGCAAAAAAACACTGAGAGACCTGTATATTGTGAAAACAACCGAATCATCATAAGGTCCAGATCTCAGAAGGACCATCTCTACTAAAAGCTTATATCAAGCCTAAGGCTTGTCCACGAAAAAAAGTAGCCATCAAAAAGTAAGTCTCCTCTGTCTCCCAGTAGGTCTAAGTAGTTCAAACCGCAATTAAACTGCCAACTGAGTATTCTTTTATACGTGTAAGAATCTAAAATACATACATTTTTCCTTACAAGTTGTGAAAACCTACATAATGCCAGTTAAGGCTTAGACCTAAAATGATTGCATACAAATGTGTGTACTTCTGCCATGATTTAAAACAATTTATGACCTCCACACGGTAATTAAAAGTCTGAAAAGACATTCGTGGAACATTATAGCGTCAATAATCTATTTGAGTAAAGAAAAAAAAAGAAGCTCTGTGACCCAAACGTGAAAAATACAAAATCTAAGACTAAAATCCATAGTTTTCGAAAGTTACCCCAAAAATGGATAGCATCTGATATAAATATCCATAACAGCACTCAAAACGAAAGGTGAAGAGTCCGTCTATAGTTAATTTATTTAAAAAATGTAATTTCATGTTGAAGTCCTTAGTTATATCACAGTGGCTACTTTTTTTCGTGGACAAGCCTTATATGTCACAACGACACTACGCGTTCCACGTTTATAAGTACAGTCAAGGGCAAAAATATGTATACACTTTAGTACCTTGTCACTTTAACCACTGTGACAGTTCATATATGGCAGTTCAAATATGACGTTAAAGTGACAAGGTACTAAAGTGTATACATATTTTTGCCCTTGACTGTACCTAAGGTGCCACAAGTCGTAACCCGCGGGCACTTCGCTAATGCGGCGCGCCGGAGCGCCGGGCTCCGGCCGCGATGCAGGCGCCACCCGGCTCGTGAAACAACGTTATTGTCGGGACCACCTGTTGCCCAAGGATGAGGGGACGAGATGGGATCATCCAGTTAAATTGTATGGTAGACCAATTTCCCCAAACCCTTATTTCAGTAGCAAATTTTCGCGTTGTCCTTTAAGATCACCTGGCAGGATCCCCCACGTACAAAATTAATAGGTATGAGATCCTACCAAGTGAGGGATCTTACCTGGACATTCACAAATTTTCCCTTAGCGATTTTTCTCGAGTGGACGTGCTTTCCCCTGACATGTTTTACCGGAATGTAATTTTTTTTTCACAAAATTGGACACATCTTGGCTTTTTTACACGTCCATTTGCATTTTTCTCCATTCAAGAAGTCAATGTGTCGACACGGAGCTCCTTTTTCAGGGCGCTTCGGCCCTTTGGACCTGCTGCTATGCTAACATAACATAAACTTGCCAAATCACAAATCGTAGAATCCGCAATGCGAATAAAAACTAGTTCGGTAGATAATTAACAATCGGAAGTAACGCGAATAGATAAAAAAAATGGGAAATAAAATGGGAAATCAATGTAACAAGTCCTAACAGTCGTAAAGTATGTTTTTGTTGATTAGACTACTAGTCCCTTGATAGTAGTAAATAGAATGTAATGGCACACGTTAGCTGTGTGTGTGTGTGACTATTGCATGACTTCACTCAGCGGGCAGTGAACCTGTACAGATAATTGCGGCATAAAGTGCCTTATTGTGAACGTGAGTATCAATGAACGTTGCCGACGGAGGAGGTATAAACAGGGCCTGCATTCAATTAAAAGAAACCGGACAATCTCACACAAGTTGATCTGAAAAATGTCGTCTACCACCCTAAGGTTGAAGTTCATTTGCACGTCATGATACAACAAGTCGATTTTCCCTTGCAATAATATAATGACAGTGACAAGAGTCAACCCAAGCGATAATTAGATCTCACAGAAACTTGTCAAAACTGGCAGACCACTTTCTGGGCCGACCGTTTCCTAACGAAAATATTAAGCACTTTAGTCGTCGCTGAGAGATGGGACAGTGGCCTGATAAGGCACTGGTCCTCTCTTCATTTAAGTTTAGGTACTAACATAGTTATTTAAGTTTTGTGTAATACTAACAATATACAGGGTGTTAACGGGGTCGTGATACAAGTGATCACCTCTGTGTTCTGCCAGCGAATATGAGCAACTTTCCCTATGGAACCAGCTTGGAAATCGGGAAAAAGAATCACCTGTTTCATAGAACAAGAACAGGGGTAGGTACTCGACCAAAATGTATGAAGCAGCTGATTTTTTTTTCCCGATTTCCAAGCTGGTTCCATAGGGAAAGTTGCTCATATTCGCGGGCAGAACACAGAGGTGATCACTTGTATCACGACCCCGTTAACACCCTGTATTATGGACTTCACTACTGTCTGAAATAAATGCATTTTATTTATTTTATTTTAGTACCTGAACATCAAATGTCAAGTATGACAATAACAATGGCAGTCACAATGACAAGGTTCTAAGTATGCTCAACATTTTTATTGGGTGATACAGTCGCCACATTATACAAATTTCAGAGCACTCGGTGTGTTGGCGCACTAATTTTGTCTAGCGTAAAGACAGCCAGCCGGTTAGTGATCCAATCTAGTGCGATGGCATGTGCTCTGCCGCGCTAGCACGAACTAGCGCACTAGAATTAGCGCTCTGCCATTTGTATAATGAAATCACCGCTTTAGCTCTAGGCCTATTATCACACACATATTTGCTCTAACCGGGGCCACTAGCTTCGTAGGGTGCTGGATAGGATAACAATTTCGTTCATTGAATACAAAACGGACACAATCCAAAATGAGTCAGTGTTGCATTTTAAAATTAGAAGCGGTTCGTATAAGGTTTTTAATGCAAGAGCGAAATATTTTGGAATGTGTCCGTTTTGTATTCAATAAGCGATTTATCCTATCCAGCAGCCGTAAAAAAAAACTATACTAAAGCGAAAAAAAATTGTATTTCGTAAAAGACGTTTCAGTTAAGTAAATTAATAAATCATTGTTAAATGTAGGTACTGTGGGGTTGGCACGATTAAACTTTGAAATAGTACACGTTAAGTGGTATATTTCATTAGAATATTATCGTGGTTTACATTCAAATCTAATGAGGCTACGTCTACTTCTATCCACGACAGCTATCTGCTACTTCCCGGAGTGTTCCTATTTTCAACACCCAACAATGCCACACAAATTGACCTAGTCCCAAACTAAGCTCTAGGCTTGTACTATGGGTACTAGACAACGATATAAATACTTACCCATAGAGAAATATATCTATACTAATATTATAAAGCTGAAGAGTTTGTTTGTTTGTTTGCTTGAACGCGCTAATCTCAGGAACTACTGGTTCGATTTGAAAAATTCTTTCAGTATTAGATAGCCCATTTATCGAGGAGGCTATTCATATATCATACCATACTCACATAAACCGAAGTGAAGCGAGGGCGGGTCGCTAGTACTTAAATACATAGAAAACATCCATGACTGTAACCAATATTCGCGCTCATCACACAAATATCTGCCCTTACCGGAATTCGAACCCCGCTAGCTTCGTAGGCAGGGTCACTACCATCTACGCCAGCGCGTCCTTCCAACAGTTAGGATGGACGGACGGACAGCTTAGGAATGTTAATAGGGTCCCTACTGTCTCCACGCCTGGCTAATCTTGTCGACATATCAATAAGACAATATCATGTGATGTGAGCGCATCGCGTCGCGTGTCTTCCTCGCGTGTCGCACTTACGCCGTGGCTGTCACTCGCCTGTCGTCGCACATCGCGGCGGGTGCAAGGAACCGCCACTGCAATAAACAGCTAGATCGGTTCAGCATGCGTTTGTTCAAGTCACAGTGGAGGAAAACGAGTACAGGCTCTTTATTCCCATGTCTTCACTTTCCTAACATGCTCCATTTCGTTTAGGTTCACTTCGTCCACATTCCCATTTCGTCCATATTCCTACTTCGTCCACAATCCCACTTCGTTAACATTCCCATTTCATCCATATTCCCATTTCGTCCTTTTCCCACTTCGTCCACATTCCCATTTCGTCCATATTCCTACTTCGTCCACAATCCCACTTCGTTAACATTCCCATTTCATCCATATTCCCATTTCGTCCTTTTCCCACTTCGTCCACATTCCCATTTCGTCCATATTCCTACTTCGTCCACAATCCCACTTCGTCAACATTCCCAGCTTAACTGACACGCCTAACAAAACATCAGAGGTAGGTTAAAAACAAAAATAAAATGTTAGTGAAATGTGGACGAAGTGGGAATGTGAACGAGATGGGAATATGGACGATATGGGAATATTGGCAAAATAGGAAATGAACGAATTGGGCATTGATTGTGGACGAAATGGGATTGCTGACGATTTAGGAATGTGAACGAAATGGGAATGTGGACGAAGTGAACCTAAACGCTCCATTATCTCATTTCCGGATCATCACTTTCCCAATTTTTCACATTCCCATTGTATCAAATGCCCAGTTCCCCCATTTCCCGATTCTTCAACAACCCAACAATTGCGAGTGTACCTAAGTGTGTACAGTCGTAAACATCCAGCGCGCCAGTTTTCTGTCGGATGTCCGAACGCTCAAGGTTACGTCCACGGCTTACCTCTGATAGTTTGCACAATTCGGTGTGTATTCATTATCTACATAGATACCTATGAGCCACGTCCGTCAGCCGCTTCCGATAATTTGTCCCCAGTTTTAAGGATACCTAAGGTGGTGGCGGCGATCCGGGCGGACCCTGCACTAGGTGGCACTCCTACCGCTTTGTTGATTACTCTGAAATTGTAAATTATTCAAGGCTGTTATCTTATCACTGATACGTTATCAGAAGTGGACGTTTTGACATTGTTGGGGAAGTTTTCGTCACTTTTTTCCGTATTAGTTACGAGCTTCTGCCAGCGACTTCTGGAACCGTACATTTTTCAAATCTTTGTTGGCTTATATCTAGGTATTCTAAGTACTTTTAAGGCTAATTAAATAAACGATTTTTCTCACCTGTTTGTTACATAGGTACATACTTTGTTACATAGCTTTAATTGAAGCTGTGCAAAATGTCATGAATATTCCCTTTTGCAGTAAAGGTGACAAGGCATACCTGTCAGCCTAGCCAAATGATGCAAACGCTACTATCGATATGTTTTCTTTAGATGTATAAATGTATGCAATTGACATAAGCGGCCGACGCGATCGCTTGCATCATTTAGCGTTATTCAATTCAATTCAATTTATTTATTTCGGACGGATCCGTAACAACAATAGAGATTACAATTGAGGTGTTCGTCTGACTAAGGCGGTGACTCTTCACTATCACTATATAGATTTTATAAACCACAGCACGACATAAACTTCTCGACATAATCTGCAATTTAGACACTATTAGTAGGGTGAATATTTGGCGTTTCAACCGCCGTCATTATTGTTTTCGCATATTATTCAATATGATCTCTCATAACTTTCTTGTTTTTTTAAATGGAATGGATACTACCCCCGGGTCCGCTGATTTTGACATCAAAAATTGCTGGTAGTTATCATTATTTTCGTCAATGTATTAAAGAGAATAATGACGGCGGTCGGAACGCCCGAATATTCACCCAGTATTATTGTATAAAAGACTTCTCCTATTGACTGTGTTTTATCGCTATTTTGAATTACCTAATTTTAATATTATAATTGAATGTTGTATTACATGTAGGTACCTACATGTTACATATTGGCATGCTGTTTGTAAACGGCTGAAAAGGAGGAATAATTTTTATGTAACACCAATTACTAACCCTTTTTAGCAAATAAATCACTATGAATTATGAATTAGTATAAAACAAAGTCGCTTCCCGCTGTCTGTCTGTCCCTATGTATGCTTAGATCAAACTATGCAAAGGATTTTGATGCGGTTTTTTTTAATAGACAGATTCAAGAGGAAGGTTTTTGTGTAGGTATAATGAACTCTGTTATGTACGGGTGTTACAGAAAACTCAAAAACCGAAGCGGAGCGAGGGCGGGTTGCTAGTTCAAAGATAAATCTCTAATTATTAGGCGATTTAAACTTCGGGTATTCAAAGTTACCCAACGAATTTAGTAACGCAAATGTGTCTCTTTTTAACCGACTTCAAAAATGGTAGAGATTCTCAATTCGACTGGTTTTTTTTTTTCATCACTCGTAAATAGTGTTCGAACATGCTAGAAAAATCGACCGTAAATCCAAAATAATACCCACGGCCCTTTTTTTACCATTACGCCCTATCGTGCGTAATAACTTTTTTTTTTAAATATTATACGTGGACTCAAACTATCACAATACGTCAGGACCCTAATTCTTGTGCCATTCGATATGAAGTACACACTCTCGTGTCGTGTCTAACAGACTCTCGTTTGTATAATTATTTCTTTACCACCCTTAATACACAATGTACTATTAATGTTCGATAACTAATCACTTCCTCGCCGGTACAAGGAAGTACAAGGAATTTGGACAGACTTGTTGTAGGAAAGCAGCAAAGGACTGCAATGTTTAGGAAAAACAGTTCCTCAATGTGCGTTCTTATTTATAGCAAAATACCTCAGCATATTAAAGAATTGCCTGATATTAAGTTTAACGTAACATTATTTAAATGGTTACTAAATAATAGATTTTATTCAATTAACGAATTATTTTTATAAAAAACAAAAAAAACCCTAATTATAAGTTACTAGGGCGGTGCGGTGTGTGCAATGTGCTCCTACCTAGTCCCTACGCATTGCTAGCTGCTAGCACTATAAAGCATGCTATGCATCGACAGCTGAAGAAGGCGGCTCAATTGTAACAATAATTTGTAACTACCTCCTGTAATAACCCTTTACATCCCTATTTAACCGTACACAAATAAAGATTGATTTGATTGATGTATCAGAGCCATCTGTCGCCTTAACCAAACAACGAGTTGCAAACCCTATTTCAAGGAATAACGGGTCCTAACTCTAGCCAGCCTGTACATCTACGAGATCGCCACCTTCGGTAAATCGAACCCTAATCTTTTTCCCCAAACACTCCATTCAAACTCCAGAAGCTCCCGTTATTTATAAACATAAAATCAATGTTGTGCCAGGTCAGACAGCTTTAGAACAATCAAATTTCAATTTAGTAGTGTAACTAATGAAAAACCTTCATGTCTTTTTTATGGGTCTCTATTGACTGCCATAATTATTTTTAGTCATAATGTGTTTCAAGTCATAATTTTCGCAAGTCATAATGCACTTTTCTCAGGACATGGTTATTTTTTCAGGATTTTTATACAACTAACCTAACCTAACCTGACTAATCTACACGATAAACGTTTATCAAAAACTGTAACTTCAGCCTGAAAGAAGTTATGACAAAAAAAAGTATGACTAACAATACATTATGATATGACCAACAACGATATGTATGGCAGTCAAGGGGATCCGCTTTTTTATGCATATTGACAATTTGTAATAAAATAATAGGTAAAATATATAATGTATTCCATGACAGTAATTTTAGCTATAGGAAAAAAGAGTTTGTACGCCTAAAAGGCAGATCACAGAGATCTCATTAAAACACAAAGAACTGTATGTAACCAACCTGTGTATCACAAATAAATGATTTGATTTGATTTGGTAGCGGGCTACGTGCCTATCCCGGGTGGGTACATTGTGTATTAAGGGTGGTAAAGAAAGAATTACAAACGAGAGTCTGTTAGAAGCCCGAAGCCGAAGGCTGAGGGCTTTAATGACTCGAGCTTTGTATTTCCTTTACCACCCGTGTAACATACAATGTTTTTCATCACTATTGCGAGGAAATGAAATAAAATCAGACAAAAGATCATATTTTTAACTTATTAGCGGCAGCCTACATCATTGTCTGTGACTTACCACAGATAATGTCAAACGTGTTCGGAGTCCGATTCTAGTGACATATGAGATCAATAGTTTATTATGCGAGATTTTTAGGAAATAGTATTCAACTGACATTTCATCTCGAATGAAACTTCATATCGAATGGCACAAGAATTGGGGTCCTGACATATTGTGATAGTTTGAGTCCACGTATAATATTTAAAAAAAAAGCTAAATATTACGCACGTTAGGGCGTAATGGTAAAAAAAGGCCCGCGGGTATTATTTTGGATTTACGGTCGATTTTTCTAGCATGTTAGGACACTATTTACGAGCAAGGGTGATGAAAATACTTATGTTTACGTTTCAGTGCATCATAAATGGTTTACCATTTATTCGTATTCGGCGTGGGCTGTGATGTCCTCGCGACGCCAAGACCGTATCGATTTACATATTTGTTAAGCTATTTCCACTTTATACATAACAGGTATATTGCACAATAGTGTAGTTTTTCCGGTATATGCAACTTGGCCTTGCATTTTATACGACTTGTTTGAGTTGTTAGATTAATTTCCTATAGTATTTTTTTCTTTGGCGCGAATTATTTTGCGAAAACTACACTTTTCTAGTTCAATACTATGTCTCTTCACGTTTGCAAGGACTTGTTATTCTAGTTATACTTTTATATGTAGAGACCTCGTCGTGTTGTTCTTTTACAAGGTTTTATTTAATTTGCAATGTAGGTACGGTCACGAGCGTCAATTTGGGACCCATTTCAAGAAACATATGCTTGAAGTCGTCAATGTCATTAACTCATTAGTGACGTCAAGTCATCTGTAACTTTTAGGGGTTATTGTTGTAGAATGTCAGATTGACTTTGGACCTAAGGTGGGTACCAAATTAAATCTCGTGACTGTATGTATGAAACCCTGAAGTAAATGAGTAAGAACAACGCATGTGGTTGGACAAATACAAGTTTGCATGAAAAGTAGCAAAAGGATATGATGATACTTATTATAAATAAAACAAAATATTAAACAAATAAACTAATATAAACTTATAATATAAATATAATGTATGTATGTAGGTATGTATGTAAGGGTCAAATCTTGTAAGTTATATTTGGCCCACTTCCCGGTTTCCGATGAAGCTGACAATTTGCATACGCCTTTAGTTCTAATGACAATAAAATAATATAGTACCATCGAGCTGGTCTGATGATGGAGACTCAGGGTGGCGATAGGAACTCCTAAATTACACACGATAAACCCGTCGTGTTAGGGCTTGTTAGAATCTTCTTGACGACTAGATGACGACTGTGCAAAAAAAAGTACCTACAGCCGGCAGCAATAGATTGTCCTAAAAATTTAATTTTTGACGTAAATTTATTAATGTACTTAAGTAAATATATCGTTTGAAAAAAATACTTTTGCTAAAGTTTCTCGCGGCGCTCTTCCGCAATGATGGTCTTGTCGGAAGCGCTAGTAGATTCACTCCATATTACCGACGTGTAAAATAGAGCCCCAAGTGGCCTATTTACTAAATTAAGATTTAAACTTTGACTTCTTGGTTTTGGTAAGTCCATGGCCTCTAAAAACTTCCTAAATAACGTATAAGAAGTTCTGTTACAAATTAACTTGCCAAAACTCACTTGTTAGCATCAAACTCGCTAGAACTTGTTGCGGTTCCACTTAATCTACTTAAAACGCCATTTTGGTCGAAGGAGCGCCTCGAAGTGATTGAACGAACACTTCCACAAACGAAAACTTTGACATATCTCTTTCTAACTATGCTGTGACTACTGTTGAGTGAAAAAGATAGTTACGATAAGTATCTTGGAAATACGTACGAACGTGGCCAATATCATTAATCAAATCTAAATGAACTACAACAACGAACCTTATTTACTGGCTATTAGATGTAAAATTCCTTTATGACCAATAACAAACGTTTTCTGCGATTGAATTTGAACGTAATGTGTTTGAGTTAGAGTTGGTATTGCGCTGTGGCGTGTTAGGGTTGTCGCGGCTGACACGCTATGGTACACCTAGGGGCGCGCCTCTGTGGAGTATCGACTTAACATCGTTAAAAGGTTTTGGAAAAGCTTTCGTGTTTCTTTTACACTGGCTTTGTTGCACACGTACACGTGACTCTAGGGAAAAATTTCAATTTGAATATTTCCTAAACGGTCCTCCAAATCTAAAAATTGATAATAACATGTAAGTAGGTACAGTCAAGGGCAAAAATATGTATACACTTTAGTACCGTGTCTAATTGTCGTCATATTTGAACTGTCACAGTGGTTAAAGTGACAAGGTATTAAAGTGTATACATATTATTGCCCTTGACTGTACAGTATTACTTTTAATAGCCCCAATAATACCTCACTCGGTGTTATAAATAATAGTACCTAGGACTTTAATAAAGTTTTTTTTAAATCAAATCAAATCATATTTATTAGCTAGAACACAGTATTACATACAGCAGATGTTCAAGAATTAAATTAATTAAATTAATTAAATTAAGGATCCATTGTGTTCAGCCTGCATGCTAGCGTGCAAATATTAGTAGGTAGTTAGTCTAAAAAAAAATTCGTAATCGTCGTCGTAATTAAAATGTACCTATAACTTTGATAAAAGACAGCTAGATTTATACCACGTGTTTCTTATCCATTACAATCAAAGTATAGAAAAACGTGGCCAACAAAATAGTTTTTTTTTTATATATTTCGTTTAAAAACTTTTTCAAATGCTCAGGCACGGTCACTAACAACTATAATATGAACGCGGCTAG
The DNA here is from genome assembly GCA_963966035.1 of Acleris laterana. Taxonomy (NCBI): domain Eukaryota; kingdom Metazoa; phylum Arthropoda; class Insecta; order Lepidoptera; family Tortricidae; genus Acleris; species Acleris laterana. The sequence continues at coordinate 10,052,692 of OZ014465.1, read as the reverse complement.
ACGCGTCGTGAAAAAAAGAATGGTTCCATAAGTCCATGGAACCATGAATGGTTCATGGTGGTTCATGGTTCCATGAATGAACTCACAACAGCGTTCAGACGGCGCCGTGACACTGCAAATGGAAATTGTCTTGCCGCCTGCGGTTTGCGACCGCGGTGTTTTTAATTCCGTACCCCGCGGAAGCTAAACAATCGGCCATGTTGAAATAGAAAGAAACGATTGGTTATTGTCAACCGGCGGGCTGGATCTAGACTAGAGATGAAAGAGACTTAGTCTTTTAAGGCCTATTAAAAAGACTAGACTATTTTTTAAAGCCTTACGACTAAAATAGTCTTGTAACCCTTTAGTCTATAGTCATAAGACTACAAACTGACGACTAATTTCAGTCGTAGTCTTTAACCTTATAACTAAAACGCTTAAAAGACTAAAAGGACTAAAAGCACCTTATCGCCTTGGGCTGGCGTGTCACATAGGAAATCGAACGTTTTGATAACTCATGAGTAAAATAAAATCGGAAAGCAGCAACATTGTTTATCCTTGTGGTTAGTAGGACACAAAATTATGATGATGAGTCTTGTGTAATACTTGAACGAGAGACCTTTTAAAAACTTTAGTTTGTTGTAAACAACTGTAGTCGTTTAAGTTGCTTAGTCTTTTAATACAACGACTAAGTCTTATTAATAAAAACTTGAACCTTTAGTCTTTATTTTAGAGTCGAGTCCTGTAAGATGGAGGCTAGTCTTTTTAATAGGCCTTAAAAGACTAAGCCTCTTTCATCTCTAATCTAGACCAGTTGTTGTCATGAAAAAGGTCAAATCAGTACTGATTTGTTAGATGACTTTTCCAAACGCATTTTTTGTTTGAAGCTTATTTTCTTTTCGCATACATCTCATACTCATACTTCTCGTGTGGTTGCCGGGTTAGAATAGTGACACTCCAAGTCTTCCCGTGGATGTCGTAAAAGCCGACTAAGGGAATAAAGGCTTGTAGTACTGCTAGGCGATGGGCTTGCAACCTGTCACTATACACTGGTAAACATCTTCGCCTAATTGTGAAAATGACCTAACAAATCCTTTAGGGTGGAAAAAATAAGACAGGCCCTGGAGGGAAACTACTTTAAATCCTTAAGTTATGATTATTGTTAAATTTCACGTATTTCTTAGACTAAGTGTTTCTTAGAAACATTTAATCCCGAACAATAATCCTATCGATTAGAAGAAGAAAATAGCGAGTTTAAATTTTTTACATCTTTAGCTGGTTCGATTCCCGCTTGTGACAAACGAATTTTAGAAAATATTTGAATGCAGTTTTGATTCTTTTTAAAAATAAAGGAATGTCTCTTGTAAGTAAAATGGGCCAACTTTATTTAGGGTAGCTTCCCTCCGGTTCCCGACTTATTTTTCTACACTGTACGCAAACCTAGAATTTAGTTTGTAACTATAGGGCGACTTGTGTGAGATCGTTTGGTTGGTTGGGCCTTTGATTATCCTCTGATATATATTTATATTATTATGGTCTCTATCCCGATTTAGTCCAAGAAGCCGCCGCGTTCACTTTTTAGCTAAATCTTTTACACCAGAGAGAAAGCGTTTGGGTAAGCTTCACAAATGATAAGTTGGTCGACCTCGCTCTGCATACACAAACGGACTTTCATCGATATTTTATACCCGTTGTTTGGTTTACGTAATCTCTAAAACCAGCTGATTTTTAAAGGTTGTTACCCGAATTTCGTTGAAGACGAGAATGTTTTTCAACTGCGTTTGTATGTAAATATAGGTCTTTATACTTTGTTTCCTTGCATATGCAAGACTAGGCGACATAAAGGGAAAAATAAAAAACAAACAACAAATAGTCAAAACGTAGTAGTCAAATCTGGGAATCGAACCGACTTAAATGTGAAAAAAAAAAACAAAATTGAATACGAACATACGACCCCCGTGTACACCTATCTGTCGCATAATGTCATCGATCGGCGCGCGCGCACCGGACGCCGGCTGGTGTCCGACGAAAGTGAAACCGTTATCATTACGACGTTGCCTGCACACATGTGGTCGCAGTAAACTAAGAGCGATGCCACGCGTGTTGCCGGCGCGCTGCGTCGTTCTACATTAGTACATTACTACAGAGGCCGGGACAAAAGGGGTTGCCGGCCGAAGACATATAGACGGCCGAGCGCCAAGCGAGGCCGGATAGGTCTGAGGCGGGCAACCCCATATTTCCCGCCGAGGTATGTATAGTGCTTTTCTCAAACATATGCAATTAAATAAAAAATACATCACTCAAAAAAGTAAATTGATAAATGTCCACGGAAAAGTAATTGGGTGTTAAAATAAAGTACCAGGAGCGCAGCGGTAATTAGGAGGTATATCAGGCATAGCGCAACTTAGATCTCAGGCGGTGCGGGCAGCCGGCGGGCGGGCGGCGGGCGCACACGACACAGCGCGGATGTCTCCCAAACGTTTATGCACTCCTAGTACTTGACGTTATAACATTTTCTCAAAAAATTTAAAAATATTATTTTTTTAATACGCATAGTGGCAGAATGTCATGATGTCTGTGCCACAAATTTATGTGGAATGGAAATTAAAAAAGAGGACTTTGCAGGCCTAGGCCTGCACGATTTGTATGAAATTCCCTTAACGACCTCCTGTCCCAGCCGCACCTGAAACGTCATACTTCGCAGCCTATTGTAAGGCACACAATGTCAATATTCCATAGCATGTTTGAGAAAATAAATTAGAACGGCACACGATGCGTTGAAATACTTGCGTCGCTCCATGTTGGAAGCACAGCTTTGCGTCGTCCCCAGACCTATCGACGCGGAATCGGCTTGAGCCCGTGAGTGAGTGAAAACGGTATCGCTCGGCTCGGCTCGGCGTTGCGAACGGAACGACGCCGTTTTCCATCTTATTGCGTCGATATAAAACTTATTCTTACCGGCTCAAGCCGATTCCGCGTCGACAGGTCTGGGGAGACCCTTATGCGTCGCTCTAACGTTGCCATTGGGCGTCCTTAGCCTGGACCGAGATTCTAGGCGGTAATAACCATATCGTTTTTGACCTTTTTAGGGTTCCGTAGTCAAACTAGGAACCCTTATAGTTTCGCCATGTCCGTCCGTCCGTCCGTCCGTCCCCAGTCTAGCTCAGAGACTCATAGTACTAGAAAGCTGTAATTTGGCATGAATGTACATATTAGTCACGCCAACAAAGTGGTAAAATAACATTTTGAAAAATATTTTTTTTTAATGCACCTCCCCTACACGTAACGTGGGGATGTCTTTTTTTTTTCTTGCCTACCCCATAGTGCGGGGTGTCGTTGGATAGGTCTTTCAAAAATATTGCGGGTTTATGAAAACAATTTTTAGATTAAGGGATCCGTTTATGAAATATTAAGCTTTAAAGCGCTATTTTTTGTTAGAGTCAAGTGTCCCCCCCCCCGTACAGCCAAAACTACAAGTACTAAAAATCTGAAAAAAATCTTCAACGAAAGCGCATATAACGAATTTTAAAGGAAAACTATCACGGCTAAGTAGACATGATTAGTTCCTGAGATACAGGCGATTAACGGGTTTATACCTACTAAAAATCATCTAAGACAGCGCCAAATAACTTTAAATAGAAAATTGTTTCATACTCGTACATGTTGATTTTTGAGATAGTTTTTTGTGTTTGTCGTTACGGCTTCGGAACCCTACACTGAGCATGGTCCGACATGCTCTTGTCCGGTTTTTTTATTGTCATCGACGGACTAACAGGCAGACGGCCCACCTTATGCGAAGTGGTCACCGGTGTGGACATTTACAACCTGTTATCAATTATCACATTGTCAACGGTTTGACAGCTCTTATTTCCTTGACAGTAATATGGTCCGAGTTAAAAACAATACCATAACAGGTCAACTCTGTGGAAATCTGAAGCGTCTAGCTACTACGGTTCAAAACATACAGGGTAGTGATTCTGTAAACAACGCCGGTCGTGCGGACTGTCGAGTGATGTCCAAGCGGCGAGATTAAGTAGTCCCGTCAGTGCGAACAAAACACATTGTAGCGCGTGCATTTTCAATTAAGCAGCCTTATACGTTCGACCCATCGTGCTGCTAAATTGAAAATGCACGCGCTACAATCATCGCCGCTTGGATATCACTCGACAGTCCGCACGACCGGCGTTGTTTACAGAATCACTACCCAGCTCTGTGACAAACGGACGGACAGCGGACACTAAAGTAATAGGTTACTTTGGTTTCGAACTCCTAAAAGCCTATACCTAAAAATTACGGGACAGTCCGGCAAAATCTTTACCGGCTGGCCACTACACCTGGTTTTCGTGCAGAGCGTACCAATGACATCACTTATTGTTTTATTGCGCGTGACCTTGACTGACATGCGCGCGCGCTTCCGCGCCCATCCGCGGATCGATCGGGTAATTGATTTGCTATTGGCGTGTGATGCCATCTCAGTTACGCGCATTATATTGAGAAATTTAAGATCTTTGACAGGCACACTTTGAACTTGAAGACTTAGCGCTCATTTCATTCTTTGGGTCATACTCATACACATTCGAAATAACAAAAGTTGTCAATCCTGTGGTCAATTAGTTAAAGGCTTTTGAGCATACAGGTTATGTTTTTATTTGATAGGACTAAAGTAGACCTGACGCCGTTTATGAGGATGTGGGATCAGCCAGAAAAATAAGCCTTGAAAACGTTAACTTTGGGTATGTCCACAAGAAAGACGGTAACCTAAATCTGTGTATGACCATCTGTGTACGATCATTAAAATGGGTTGTAATGTAGGATTCGTGTCGTTGTTGTGGGATTTATTCGGTTATTATTCTGTAATTAGTATTTCTAGTAGCTCATCTGATGATGCAGTCGGAAGGTGGCAACAGAACCTCCCCCAACGAGTTTGGTCTGCCCCCTATTTCACCATCTTGACAATAACACGTGACAGGTGAGATTCGGTATGCATTGCAAACTTAACACTGGGTTCACCATGTACAGTCAAGGACTTTAATTGTTAAGCCACTATGGAACCCTGTCACAATGACAGCGTCAAACCATATGAAAGAAATTATGCTAAAATTAATGATCTACGTTATGCGACAGGGTTCCATAGTGGCTTAACAATTAAAGTCCTTGACTGTACACTGAAATATCACCTATCACCTGTCATTGTCGGGATGGTGAAATAGGGGGCTGGTTGAACCGATAACGACTGTACTAGAAAGTACAATTAGCAGCCAAAGCTTGTCTGAAATTATTTTACAGAGTAATTGTTTTTGTGTGTGTGTAAATTAATTAATTAAAAAAAGATGTTTGTGTTGTTTCAGGGGCGCGGAGCTGGGGGACGTGAGCCTCCTGCGGCGGATGCCCAACGTGGAAGTGCTGGCGTTCAGGTATTACTACAGATAGCTAGCAGTTACTAGCGCGACTAGACTACGGAGCTAGCGGTCCCGGGCTTTTCACCAGCTCGTCAGAAACGCCATTCATTTCAAATAGATCATTTCCATTTCGATTCCGCTCGAACTGAGTCGTTATTTTTTTAGTCTCGACACCATCGAAGTGCAGGAAGAATCAAAAACCACAAATGGGACTCTATTGACTGCCATAATTATTTTTAGTCATAATGTGTGTTAAGTCATAATTTTTGCAATTCATAATGCATTTTTCTCAGGACACGGTTATTTTTTCAGGATTTTTATAAAACTAACCTAACCTAACCTAACTAATCTACACGATAACCATTTATTAAAAACTGTAACTTCAGCCTGAAAGAAGTTATGACAAATAAAAGTATGACTAACAATACATTATGACCAACGATAAGTATGGCAGTCAAAGGGATCCCACCACAAATACCTCGCGGTGCTTAGCTCCCTCGCACATCTCTGATGGAAACGCAGCGTAATCCCAGCGATCATAACGTTCGCGAATGATTCCGCTCCGAGCGAGCGCTCACGAAAAACCTGGTTATAAGAACCATAGTTAACCGGTATTTTTCGAACCGTTTTCCCAAGCTCTGGTCCCGGGTTCTATCTCCGACAGCGGCAAATATTTATATAGAACAGTGTTTTTCAAAGTGTGGGTCGCGACCCCCCGGGGGGTCGTGAGACCTGTCCAGGGGGGTCGCGAGGCTCAGCTCCGAGAAAGTCTTGTGACTAGATGGAAACATTTTTTTTGAAGGATGTGCATTTCAATAAAACAGCAATCAATCTTAGGTACATATTTATTTATTTTATGATTATAAAAATATTTTTTGATTAAATCGAAGTATGAGCTTGTTTCTTTTGAACTAATTTATCAAAACACGGTTCCTGTCGCGACACGCAGACGATTTAATCATTTTCCAAATTTAATGTAGGTATTCCTCTTCTTTATTTTAGTGTCAACCATTGATGAAAAGGACAGCTCACACAAATAAGAAGTAGCAAAAGGGTATCAAAGTACTAAGGGCTTCTTTTGCTAGATGGGGTATTCAATCATTCTTTTCACCCTGAATACTCATTGATACGGATATAAACTCCAGTTTTAGCATTGTTAAATAAGAGTTGGGCTCTAAGATTAATCGTACAAATTGGGTTTCGGGGGGTCGCGAAGCAATTTTGATGGTCATTAAGGGCCGTGACCCCAAAAAGTTTGAAAAACACTGATATAGAACTACCTAGCTTTTGCCTGCGACTCCGTCCACATACGAGTAAAGGTCGTTTAACGTTACTTCTTCAAAACTGTCAAGTTCTGCCCTATTTTTTTTAGCCTTTGGTTTAGCTGTGGAAGCGTAACAACAGTAACTAATAGAGTTACTTTCGCATTGATAACGTCAGTTTAGAAGTATGGATGCAATAGAAACGTTTATTTCACCCAAGGCCCACTATTATCTTGTCTAAACTCCAAGCCTAAACATTCCAATTTACCACTGCATGTGACGTTTTACGGATAAACGGACGGAAATTTACAGATTAAATGATTCAATAAACAGTCCGACGACGTACCAAGTAAATCATACTCGTAAAACCAAACAATGCATCGTCTGCTGGCTAGACTGATATGTTATGGTACGGTAATCCAATAAGCGAAGTCTGCACCGCGGCGGCGGCGTGCCTCAGGCCAGTCGGGACAGCTAGTTTAAATTTAAAACACCGGTCAAGTGTCATAATATGATTGGTAAACGTAAAAGAATACTCATTTTGTTTTGAACTTTTCTTTTTTGCAAGGTCCATTTTTACAGATTTTTAGATCATTATCAAATCTGCGTCAGAATACAAAATTTATTAGTATTTATTTATTTTATATGGCGTCGAATTTATTACCTTTTTGCGCTAGGCGTTAACAGGAATGGGGGTCCAGACAAGACGCACACGCCGTTGTCGTTTTTCTGTTCTATCGTCTTGAAATGTATGGGATCACAAATTGATCACGTGGTTTATCGAAGAGAATAGAAAAGTACCTAGCCAACATTATACTTTTCGTTTTTCGTAAATATTTTGAAACGAACAGAAAAACGCTCAGAGCTGTCACATTGACAAAATCCGTACAAACTGCTAGTCAAGTGGCACTTTTGACGTGCATTCTGTTCTGTATTCTACAGTAAAATGTAGAAAACTATTCTCTCGCCAAAGACTTGCAGAAAAGCGCTCGGCGCTCAAGAGAATAATCAAAATGGCGATTTTTGAATCAGCTGTGCGTGAGTTGTTATTATTCAAGCGGTGATAAATCAAGTTTTTGAATTGTTATTTTCCAAATGATGTATTCTTTGTGACTTTTGTGAGCTGCAAACAATGAAAAGTGTTTAATTAAAGTATCCGAATCGTCGTGGTCGTCCGAATCAAGACCATATTAGAAGTGCCGAAGCTTTCTTGTGAGAAAGATTTCCTACACATGAATTACTCTGCTACAATAATGTAACAGTATAACAACTTTGGACTCAGGTACCCTGGCTGCAAGAGTACCTGCAAAGGGTAGTTCTATTCGAAGTAAAGGTAAGGATGATGTGAATTACGGTAAGCACCTGACTAGGACTCACAAGAATAACAACCTAAATAAACATGTAGCTACTTATTTAATAAATGGTTATTTTTGCAGGTTCCGTGTATTTGACATGGTGTGTGGCCAGGGATATGACCAACGGAAAATGGTTGTCATGCAGCACCTAGGTAACTAGTAATGCAAGCACTCAACCAACTAAGACATGGATGTTGTGACCGCAAACAAAGTCGATTGTTAATTTGCTAAGCATCAGTGAGAGGTAGGTACCTAGGTATATCTTCTTTCAACACTGAATACTTTCTCTGTAAGCGCACTGTTTCCCTTGATATGGTGATGAATGTTATGGTGACGTCATGAAATGAAAATTTATTATGACATACCTACTTAATTAAGGTTAGGGCCTTCTAGAAAACCATTTATTATAAATACATACTTATAAGTATTATGAGGTCCCACATTCCCATTAATTAGTCTCTTATATGATGTGCTTTATATCTTGGTAGGTATAACCCATAGAATTTTAAACTTATGATAAACCTGATTGTTGTGCTATTCCATTTACACAAGTTTGAATCTGCTGTTCTAGTTGCACTTTCTAAACTAGGTTCAAGCTACTGCAGGTCATTGATTTTAAAAATGTTACTTAGGTAGGTACTCTTTTATTTTTCCACTAGGTATATCCAAATTTTGGACTCTCTTGTTTGTTATAGTGTAATTTAGTCAGATTGTTGTTTAGAAAATACTGTATACCTACCTAAATAAGTTTATTCAAAGCCATGTCCGTCTAATATAAAAATAAATAAAGCCTCAAGATTAGTTTAGTCGTTCTGGCGTGAATGAGTAACTAACATCCAAACTTTCACATTTATATAATATAAGTGAGAAGTAAGATACTATCTACTACAAACCAAGTTCATAAAAGTTCCATCCACCTTTGCTTGAAAAAGTTACCTACTGAGTTTGCTTGTTTTTTTTACATTACAGGCAATCCAGAGTACTCAGGGGCCATGGATTATGACTATAATGAGGCTCATTTTGGGAGCCGCATCAAGCAGGGAGAATGACAATGATTTGCATGGGGAGTGTTTCAACATTGTTGGAATCAATTATGATATACTTACCTGAAAAACTGCTCTTAGTTATTATTTTGAATAACATTTTGTTAAAATCTAATTAAAGCTTTAACTCATGAAGTTGTCATGAAAACCAATAACATTTGCATGGCAACAAATGTAATACTTAAGTGAGTTAATGGTGTTTCTTACGAAATAAAAGACTTAAATTATTGAATATGGATTTAATTTCTTCCTTTTTATTTCTTATGTGCAATAACTAGAATGAACAATGTCTGGGTAAGTAACATAGGTACATATCTATTTACAAGAGCTGCCATAAATGGAAACACATGTGATTGCTGATTGTATAAGTCCTGTCTTCTTAAATGCAGTTGAAACATCAATCCCAATAAGTACCTATTTGAACTAAACACACATGTACCTAGGTTTATTTCACCCATTCAATCCATTTGTGGCAGCTTTAGAGAATCGACCAAATGAACAAATGGAGTCAATACATTAAATAGTTCCATGATTTGTTTTTATATTCAATTTGGCAGTGATTTTGTTACCAAACTATTACAAAGACTTAAGTATACAGAACTATAATTATACATAACTATAGGCCGTCTAAAATTCCAAACAAGGATGTTAATAGGAGTGCCTACATATAACTGTCCTTGTTTCCAGATTACTTAACTTGAAAATCAATTCATTACAAATATTTGCCCTAACGAGGATCGAAACCGGGGCTGCTAGCTTTGTAGGCAGAGGATCAACTAGGCTAACCTCGCTTTCTGGTGATTTCATTGTTGTATCTACTTATATCACATAACGGACCGAACCGGTGCTCAAAATATGATGACGCACCGTAAATTTAGCGACGTATCTTATGCGTGACATCAACACCGGTGCTCAAAATACGCATGTTGGATGCGTCAGATTTTGGTTCAGAGAAATTTGGCCAGGATGTAGCTCTTTACGCGTGCTGACACGCAGACTTGCTCAGGCTTGGAGTCCAGCTTAAGGTGAGGCCAGCAAGGGTGCCCCGCTACCTGCACTAGCTTTGGCAAGTTGGATCTGGATATGAACTCTGTAAAAAGTCAAATATAATTTGAATTATACAAATTTCCTAAAGATTAACTTTTGTCATAAAAATAGTATTCTTCAACTTTCGTGCTATGATTATGTCGATACTAGCTTCTGCCCGCGACTTCGTCCGCGTAGATATCGATTTACGTCATTCCCTCGGGAACTTTTAATTTTCTGGGATGAAATGTAGCCTATGTGTTAAGGGCTATTCCCAGTTGTCCACAACCCTATTGTCCACACTGGGAAAAAAAATCCCAGTACTTCACACCCTCGAAATTATGTAGACATTTCACACTAATTAATTTGACTGAACTGTGTTAGTTTAATATCTACTAAAGTACATAAATAAAAACTAACTAAAAACTTGTCCACAGTGTGGACAAAGGGGTGTCGACAACTGTGAATAGCCCTGTGTTAATCCAGGGTATAAGTTATTTCCATTCCAAATTAAATCCAAATCCGTCCAGCCATTGCAGCGTGAAGGAGTAACAAACACACACAAACTTTCGCATTCATAATATTAGTAGGATAAGTACCTAATGATATTTTATTTATATACCAGGTGGCCCGTGAGTTGATAACAAAAACATATTTTCAATACCAACTATGTGCTATTGCACTGTAGCTCTTTTTAAAATTATAATAATAAATACATTATTACTAGAATGATTAAAAACTTAAGTGCTAAAATTATAAGTTTCATACTAAAAAATATTATTTAATAAATATTAAGGGATAATCTCACACAAATTGTCCTTTTGTCCTTTTATATCAGGGAGAAATAGACAATCTCACAGGCCACCTTATGATCTGAGACCCATAAACATTTGAATTCTCAAGGCTATGACTTCAAGACTGCAATCCCAGGCTTGTACTATGGGTACTAGACAATTATAAACTAACTTGTAAAGAGAAATACATACTAATATACATAAAAAATATCAAACATACTCACCTACACACACTAAACTCCATTTAGCACAATGGTGGTCATGTTGCCACTTCATTTTCATTATCAACATATTCATAGCATAACTGCATTACTTATGTGATGACTGTTGGCATGTGTTCCAAATTTCACAGGAATGTTAAAATTCAAATGAATAATGTTCAAACTTCAAACATACAATTTTCAATATCTTGCCACACTGTAGCTACTCAGTCTTGTATACCTACAAATATTTTTGGTTGTTGTTAGTAGTTTTTGCATCTGAAAGATAAAAAGCTTATTATTCGCTGTTCATAACAATGGCTTATAATTAAAGAGCTTGCTAGTTTATACAAATCTTGATACAAAATGAAAGTAGATAAGGGGAAAAGGGGTTCTCTTTGGCTACAAGTTTTTTTTTTATGAATGCCATATTAATTTATTATGAAATTTCTAGTAACATTCTTACACAAATAGAATTACTTACTCTTTACTATGGATAGGTACTTTTATAGAAAACCTAGCAACTAGCCCGCGTCTTTGTCTTTACTAAGTTTATAATTGTTTATGAAAACGTAATACCTGAGTGTAGCCTAAGTGCAAAATAAAAATTACAAACCTTCATAAATAAATTAAAAGTATTTTAATTTATGCAAACCAACATCCAAACAGATTATGTACAGATGTAGTAGGTAATCATATGCCAACATGTCTTGCTGAATCTTGCTATTTTAGTCAACTTTTAGTACCCACCAGTAAGCTAATTAACAAACAAGACAAAGTTATCCTAGAACGATTGTTTACTACATCTGTAGCAATATTACAAACTAGGTATTTAGAGATTAGAAATAGAGAGTTTAAGCACGTACCTAAAAACATCTAAACCTACGTAGTATGTAGGTTATAGTAATCCTTCTGTAGACACAGTTTTACTTAGCTTGTGATATCACAACAGTAATTCGTCGAAGTGTTTTTCGCCCTGAATAGGCCCTTTTTTGCCCTTATTAGTATCAAAGACCCGCCCGTTACTTTGCTTATTGTCTAAAACATGTTAAACATCAAAACTATAGACGCAAGACGATACTTTAACTAAAAGAAATATAAAAATAATTATTTACAAGCCGAAATTATAACTTCATTATAACCTGCAAATAAACTTTTGACAGTTGATGTAAACTTGACACAGCGACACTTGACGTTTCAATTTGCGCGAAGCATAGACAATTTAAGGCTAAATCATCATTATAGCGCACATTGAGGAGATCGTAGAATCGACAGCACGTTTTTCTGTTCTAACTCCTTTTGTCTAACATATTTTGGACGCTAACGCCTAGGCGTCCAATTTTATAGAAAGGAAAACGCCTGGAAGCGTTGGCATCTTGTCTGGACCCCATGGTCCTCGTTTATAAACGAACACTTTCAGGGTCAACTTTATATCCCCTCTTTTGGCTATTTCAATAGTATGAGATTTTCAATTTGAAATATATACACATAACAATTTTTACTTACACCAATTCGCGGATATCTATTACTTTACCGTTATCACGGCAGTCTATAATGTTTTATTTGATATTCAAATTGCTGTAACCGTATTTTATTTGAATCATAAATTGATATCGTATAAAGAACTAAACTAAACTTTCCATTACGTTCTAAAATAAATAGTTTTGGGACCGCATGAACCTTGAATCTGATACATTTTGGTAATTTGATAACACTTTCGAATGACCGGCCACATTGACCGCTATTGGTCAATAATCCCGGCGGCGGCGCGTGATTGGCCAACGCTTCCCGCGCCGCGCTCTGATTGGCCCAACCTTGCCACCTGAACGCAATGGCGGAAGAGCTGATAAGCGGCATCGCTTCTTTACTGGTTCATGTTACTTATCTGCTGGTAGCTGGCGCGCAAAAAGGCTGAGGCCGCGTATCGTAACAAAAAATTGCATCTAACTTCATTCCAGTTAGCCTAGGTGGTAATGACCCTGCCTACAATAGGTGGCACGATACATAGCTCAATTGATACCATTTCGCTGCACTGTTATTCACACAATGTAAAAATTAAGCGAAATAATAAAAAATAAAAAATATTAGGTATGAGAACCTTTTGGCGATCTGCCTTTAGCTAGTGTGTAGCAGTAGTTTTAATTTTACCTTTTATTTGCGCTAGTGTTTTTGTGTAAGTGCGTGTACCTTTGAAGTTTGTACCTACTAAACTTTAAGTTTGCTACTCTGTCACTACATGTGAAATCCTATTATTGGTTTTGTGCTTCCTATTCTTGTTTCATATTTTATATTTGTAAGTGTTGGATTTCCCACCAATAAATAAATAAATAAATGCTTGGCTTCTCTCTGATTCTCGGTAAAAGAAACATTTGTGTGATGCTGATGATCGAAACATTCCAGTCTCGGAAACAAATAATCCCGTATAACGCAACTATTTCACCGTACGTGGAATTAACTTAGGGCTCAGTTTCGCTGCGCGCTAGCCCGCATGCTTTTCGTGATACATTGCATCTCTGCAATAAATCGCGGCTCGATAATGTCAAAACAACTCGTCAATGGATTGCTACAAGCAAGCGGGCTAAGTCCTAATGAAACTGAGCCTTTAGGGACTAGCTTCTTAGGCACTACGCTAACGAGGTCGTTAATTATTGCGACCAATGTTGTCCTCAGCATCAACAAGATCCGCTCGCTGGTGGACTTCGCGGGCTGCCGTGCGCTGCGCGAGCTGTACGTTCGCAAGAACGAGATCCGCGACCTGCGCGAGATCCGCCACCTGCGCCGCCTGCCCGCGCTCACCTCGCTCTGGCTCGAGGAGAACCCCTGCACGCTGCACCCTGAGTGAGTACGCCATGATCTCCAGGAGCATGAGTTGCAGAATCGCCGCGTAGCTAGGACATGAGTTCCAGAATCGTCGCGTAGCTAGGACATGAGTTCCGGAACTGACGCGTAGCTATGGTTTGAGTTTGGGCATAGCTAGGGCTCAAGCGAAAAGCGAAAATGAAGAAGCGAAAGAAAATTGCCACTTAGGTCTTGAAAAGATTTAACTCGGTGCCGTGTTGTTTCCAGGTACCGGCTGACAGTGCTGCGCAACCTGCCGCAGCTGGAGAAGCTGGACAACGTGGATGTGCAGCCCGAGGAGCTGCAGGAGGCGGTGCGGCGCGGAGCGCTCATCCCCGACTCGGACGACGAAGGGTACTCGCAGCCTCAGGTATAGCAATCCTGGTCACGGCACCAAATTATCCTTTATGACTCCAGTAACGAGCGGTATTCTCAATCGCAGGTATAGTGCTCCTGGTCGTGGCACCAAATTGTCGGAGGTGCTCGTTTCTGCCATTGTTAGTTCGTTGAAATAGTGTACATTGCAACCCTTTGAAGTCGCCGATACTGGTTCGTGCACGCCGCGGTGGTTTCTTTGTACCAATTGTAGCGGCACATCAAAGCTTGCAAGCCATTTGAACGAATTAACTATACGTAGGTATGGTTCTTTGATGTTTCGTAGATGCTACCCGATTTTGACAAATGAGGTATCGTTAGATTCATCTTAGCGAACCACATCACATGTTCAAACATGTGACAGAAAAAGTAAAATTATGTAGTTGTCAAGAACCTACCAAAGATTAGAAAATGACAATCAATCCACCGACAAGAGCGTATCTCTTAAAGCTATAATGATGACACTATGCCCTGGTTGGTGGTTGCAGGAGGCGTACGCGGAGAGCGTCCACAGCGGCGGCAGCAGCGGGCGGCGCGCGCGCCCGCGCAGCACCGAGTCCAGCCCCGAGCGCGACGAGCCCTACGAGCCGCGCCTCGACCAGGTCAGCCAGAACCCCCAAACGTTCGACTACAGACTCAATTTCATTGTGCGATGGTCCGCATGCTTCGTGATACATTGCGTCTCAGCGATAGCTCTCGGCTCAGAAATGTTAAAACAACCCGTCAATGGATTGCTACAAGGATGCGGTGCTAACGACCATTGAAACTAAGCATTACTTCTGCCTTGTATTCCGTTAACCTGACGATGACGTATCAATTCTGTGATCAGTCGGCCAATATGGTCTAGCCGTCAAAGTTGAACCTTACTGCACGTGAAAAAACAACAAGGTCTTCAATTATTCTACCTTCATAAAATTTGATACAGTTGTTTTACCTCACGAAAGCTGGTGGGCCGTACTTGTGTGTGCGCGTGGTGTCTTTGATCGAGTACGCCCGGCAGCGTGTCAACTACAATGGCCCACTTGCTTTCGTGAGATACAACTGTACAACTTCCTTTGTATCAAAATGTATCCACCAGCCACCACGACAAACTCTTTTCTGCCAAGCTGTATGTAAATGTATGTGTTACTGACTAATCATTGTGTGTTGAATCTGTGAGGTCAATGACCTCCCCTTAGTTTCTTTATCATTGACGGAAGGTATAAGAGAGCCAGCTGTCGGTTTACTTTGGCTGAAGATATCCTAGCCCCGTGCTAAACAAAAACAAGACATATTTTGCGGTTTGGAATACATTTTAAAACGCTTTTACTGACTAACAAGGCTGCCAAAAATACAACTTTTAGTTCCCTATAACTTGGGCAAAAAGTAAATTTAAAAAAAATACATTCTGTTCAGGAAACAGAAGCCTTTTGATATCTTTCGGTTTACTTAGTTTTCATCGATGCAGCGCCGTTGTTTCAATACAACAATATCTAACAATTTAGAATGGTTCTTTGGCGATTGACAGAACTGCTCGTAAAATAGTGCAGGACTTTGAACCTTATTCATACTTACAATAAATAACTCTTTTTCTTGTTTTTTTAACAACCGCTTTACTATGGATACCGTAGTATCCAAGGTCTGTCAAGCGGTAATGATATCTTTAAACTTGGATAAGCCTTCCGTCAATATTTGTAAGTGTATGTCTGCCGGTGTGCCTGTGTGTGTGACTAACACGTGTGGCGCGTGCGCAGGGCAGCGACAGCTCTGAGGGCGCGGCGCCCGAGCCGGAGCGTGGCGACCAGGTGAGAACGGTGGAGGGTAGGGGGGGCTGGTTGGGTCGGGGACTATACGACCCTGTGACGTTAAAATTAATTTACATTACGGCTATCACTCAATACGTTCGGAATAAAAATAGTGGAGTTTTAAACCTTTTGAACGCTGCTTTGACATGAAAAAGTCAGTGGTCTAAGATTTATACGACGCGTTGGCCGAGTCGGAATGACCCTGCCTACGAAGCTAGCGTACATACCTGGGTTCAAATCCTGGTAAGGGCAGATATTTGTGTGATGAGCGCGAATATTCGTCCGTGAGTCGTGGATGTTTTATGTGTTTAAGTATGTTTTTCTCTATGTATGTATTTATATCTTTGTCTAGTACCCATAGTACAGTCAGCATCATAAATATGTATACATTAACAAGATTTCAGAAATATACAACCTTATTCCCTTGCAGTAGAGACGTGTTCACATATTTTTGAAAGTTTAACTGTGTCCAAATTATTGGACGTGACTGTAGAGCTTAGTTTGGGTCTAGGTAAATTGGTCTGAAATTGTCCCTTGATTTATTTATTTATTTGGCGTCAACATATGACGTACTGATGTTATAGATATTTTTGTTTAAAAACAACTCTCCTACCAAATTCCGGTAAAAAAACGCGTGAAATATTTATTAACAGAGCTCTGCAATTTCACTAATAGGTACACTTAATTTGATAACGGGTGTCGTATAGTCTCGGCCGCAGGTCGTTTTTCACATCGCACCACAACGATATACGCACAGCTATAGCACCATCTAGTGGTTTGGTTGCGGTTTTTGGAGACAGCATGCTGTTGGCTTACTTTTGAGTTTATTGTTGGCTATTATTTGATCCTGGTCACGGCACCAAAATGTTACTTATTTTTATACACCTGTTTTTGATGTGCTGCTTACAGTTTTGATGTATTTTGGTAATAATTTATGTTGGTAATTAGTTTTGAATATTAATATTAGCATATCTTAAAGAACAGACGACAAACATCTGTACCAACATCACTTGATATCGTCTTTTGTTACATTAGTATATGACGTACTCTCTGATACGATTTTAAGCACTTTAAAAATGTATACCCTTGATCGTGGTTCGAATTCAAGAAAACCTAATTATATCGGGGAAGCATACACATTTGCTTTATCTCGCTAGCACCCGCTCTTCGAATACTCATCATGCGGTTCCCGATTAGAGATATGATATTTTTCACTCATGCACGCTTGGCCCAGGAGGGGATGTGTTCAGCCTAAGATCGAGTGCACCCGCTCTAGCATGCCCCCTGTGTCACGACGCAACATCTTTGTTTTTGGCTCAAACGTTAATAAGGCATTAAGTATGGTGATACCTTTAGTTTAGACGTAGGTAGGTACGGTCACGAGCGTTAGTTTGGGACCCATTTGAAGCAAAATATGCTTGAAGTCGTCAATGTCATTAGAGATGTCAAGCCATTTGTAACTATTAGGAAATTCAACCTTATTGTTATAGAATGTC
Source organism: Acleris laterana (assembly GCA_963966035.1). Lineage (NCBI taxonomy): Eukaryota > Metazoa > Arthropoda > Insecta > Lepidoptera > Tortricidae > Acleris > Acleris laterana. The sequence continues at coordinate 10,035,141 of OZ014465.1, read as the reverse complement.
AGATTGACTTTGGAACTAAGGTGGGTACCAAATTAAATCTCTAGACTGTACTACCTTGCTAAGCCAAATAGCAGTATCCAAAAACTCCTGTTGCAATTACGACCTCATTAACAACATGAGAGGATTTAATATACTTTGTCAATCGAATCTGGGATAATGTTTATTGGCTGAGCAGTGTAGAGCTTACAATCCGCGTACGTGTACGCACTCAAGTTGACCATGGGTGCGTCAACATAATTAAACCCAGCCCCCTATTTCTCCATCTTGACAATGACAGGTGATAGTTGACATTTTAGTGTACATGGCGCAGCTTATATGAAACCCAGTGATGTATCAGAGTGGTGACTTTGCAATGTATACCGAATTGTCACCTGTCACATGTCATTGTCAAGATGGTGAAATAGGGGGCAGGTAGTGGGAATGTTGAGGATCGAAAACCTAAACCGGGAAATTAATAGCGTAGAGCCATTCCATCTTAGTCCACAGGGTTGACCACGCATTTGTAGTCTTATGTATTATTAGAGTATTAAAAGTGCAAATGCCTATGGGTCGCAGATTCCACTTTTTTTATGTCTAGGAGAAGCCACACGAGCTTCAGGGCGCCTAATGGTAAGTGGAATCGGAGACATTTAAATAGAGAACATTCAGGTTTTTTTGTCACAGCTTCAATAAAACCTGATTCGTGTAACAAACAGTTGAAAAAAACATATTTTGAATGGCAATAGAAATAACCAAGATATAAGCCAAGAAAGATTTAATTCCTATGTCTTTCTGGCAAAACAGAATTTAACATAACGTTTATATGGCTTACGTATTAAATGACGTCACAGTGCATATTGGATATCTGTCTAATCGCTGTCTAAATAGCAATTTAAAATGCTTGTATCATCCGTATTTCTTGCACGATTTTAATTTTAATTTCGCTGTTGTTTATCTCTTTTACGGTATTTTCATATGTTATTTAGAAATGCAAGACTACAATGCTAAAACTTCAAATGCGTCGCCAACCCTGAGGACTAAGATGGAATGCCTCTATGCTAGTCATTTTAGGTGGCCTGTGCTGTGCTTGATTACCTTCTCGTTGTCATATAATAGTGTATAGAGTGTGCGTGTGTTGCAGTGCCCCCTGTCGCCCGCGCGGCGCGCGCCGGCGCCCGACGAGCGGCTGGAGCACCCCGCCATGACGCGCTCGCACTACGACGTAAGTGTGCTGTGTGGTACTGTCACCAACGAACGGTCATCTTCAACATATTACGAGCTTACCAGGCGTTCGATACTATCTGAATTATCACATACAATACAAGGGTGGATCAACTTTTTGTTGTTGTGATTCTGTCCCGTAAGCCAGGAGACAACAGTGATAGAGTTTCATAGAAAAAATATACAATAATACAACTGATGTTTAGTGGACTTATTTCCTTTGAAATCATAGTTTTAAAGAGTGACCCAGGAGAGGTCACCATGGCACCGAGCTACAACAAAAAGTTGATTGACCCACAGCCAAAAGATGTATCTGTAACCATCAAGACTAAACGTACTAAAGTGCCCATGGTCCTTTAAAAAAAAGGCCAGCGTTGGCTTGGATAGCCAGAGTAGAGGTTCATACCCTGTTTTAAGTTCTCATTGTATCAATATTGGTTTTTGAAAAATAACAAGCCTGAAATTGACCCCTCACCGCCATTAGAGATCAGGCTACAAGTATAATTCACGCTGTCACCGTCACCATAACATAAACTACCATCGATCAAGTATTTAGAATTTCCATAAGCGGTCAATATGAAATGAACTAAGGTTGAATTTATATATATTTATTGGTCTAAGGGCTGGCCACAAACGGTTGCAATTTAAGGATCGACCACACCGAAGATACGCAACGTTGAAACTGCGGCTGCGTCTCTTTAAAAACTAATCTAGAAGCCTAATGCTTCCTCTAATTATTGTACACCAGGAACGGTTGATTTTTATGCACCCAATGTATCCATAACAACTTATTGTAAATGGAATCGAACAATAAATGATTTGATTTGAGCCCCGTGTAATACTTTTTGCGATTGTGACCCAGCTCAATTGACGCGGCATCAGCGTATTTCCAGCTTCGGTGTGGTCCATCCTTTAGAGAGCAATGAAATTCCTCTAATTACTAGTCGTACCATCATTATCCATAGTTTGCGCCTGCAAAGTGTTCATCGATGGGTGTGGGCGTAGTAATGATTCAAAAACTAGTTGCGGGAAAGCGATGGATGCATGGCAATGGCCTTGTGGCAAACAGGGGAATATGTCCAGCAGTGGACGTCTTTCAGCTGAAATGAGAAAATGATCCTGATTAGAGGGGTTTCATAGCAACCCTGAACTATCAAGTGGTTATATCTTTGGCTGTTTCCATACTTGTGGGGCCAGTAACAGTGAGGCCACAGTAGCGTTAAGTAGCGTAGCGACGCTTGTGCGGTAGCTAGTGTTTCTGTGCAGACGCGGCGCCGCGCGGACCCGCCGCTGCGCCACTCCGTGTCCGCGCACAGCGTCAAGGTGAACGGCGCCCGTAGTCACACGCCAGACCAAAGGCTGAGCGTTTTTTCATTACACGACACGGAAGCAAAAATGGCCAGTCCCCAATAAAAATGTTGAGCATACTTGAATCTTGTCATTGTGCTTGCCTCATCAATCATCATACTTGTCGTTATTATGACAGTGCACTAAAGTGCTTAACGTTTTCGTTGGGGTACATATTGTCTTGGCAAAAATTTGGGCACTTAAAGGAACTGGCAATATGTTACAAGCCATTTTGGAATAATTCCAGTTTCACTACAGTTTTTGCTAAGCTATACATTGTATATACGCGTATAGTTCGGTTTTCCACTGACCCGATGACGGTAGCGACACGGCTTCACACGCACAGTAAAACTCAACTGGTATGGCTTACCGATGTACCTGCGCAGACGACAATTTTTCGAAGCGCGCGGACCAATCAGCATGATTCACGCGTTGCGCGGTTGTATTCTGTGCTATTATTGGTTATTAGTGACGCCATGTTGACGCGCGCGTGTCATTCAGTCAGCCGTCAAACGTGCGTAAGTGAGTTGGAAAATATAAATGCAATTTAATTTGCACCTTATAACTATTACGTACAAGTCTGATCGTGGGTTTTAATCGTGCTTTCGGGAATCATCTTAATCGTTGTTCGTGTCTGCGCGGACGAAGATTCACGACACGTCATATCAATTGTGTTCTACTGTACTGGCTTTGCCGGTGCCGGGAGTAATGGAAAAACGCTCGGTGGACTCTCCGCTCCGGCTGACATCGTCCACACCACATTAACACGCTTACACAGTCGCAAATCACTAACACACATAGAAACCTTTTGTATATTTGAATAACTCGTCAGAGATATCAAATATCTTTTGCTTAGTTGTGACACTGCCTGTCAAGGTTGACACACATAACTGGTGTAACACAGTCAAGATTAAGTATCTGTATATTGAGAGGAACTTGTGTTGCTTTCTTTAATTTTTTAACCACTCATGATCTTTAAGTTTAAGTTAAGACTGCGCCGAGCAAACGTCGAGCGTCCAGTGGCGCCTTCTACTATTATTGTGTTTTCTAATTAACTAAAGAACTTCCTTGCAATCAGACGATGCGTTTTTGTAGCGCAAGTAAAAACACAATTTATGGGATACGTAACAAACTTTATTAACAATTACCCTTTGAGTAGTCAGCTTAACGGGAAAAGGTGGCCACTTTTTTCCGTTAAGTTGATAATTCGAATGTGAATTGTTATTAAACTATGTGATATACCGTATAAGTTGTGTTTTCATTTGTAGTACAAAAAACTGCCGACCAATTTTAAGAAAATACTTTAGTTTATTAGAAAACACAATAATAGTATAGGGTGCCACTGTACAGTCAAAGACATAAGTCGCTAAACAAAACAAAGCTACGAATTTAACTGTACACGAGAACTCTCCATATGTTAATATACAAAGGTATGTTCAAAACTCCTTGTTCGTTATGAAAGTTCAAAAGTCCCTAAACGCTAGTCGCCAAAAGTCGCTGGACACTTAAACTCGATGCAATAATCCAAAAGTCACTGTACGCTAAAATTCCACGAAGAAGTCCAAAATTAGCTGGACGTTATTTCAACACTTTGATATTTATACTTAATAATTTGGGTGCAGACCCTCCGTACCACTAAACCGTACCACTGACCAAAATTAGTATCATAAATATGAGGCAGGTTTAGGTTTTGTTAGTTCTTCAGCAGGCCCGGAGGGCCAAACTACCCAGAAACAGGAGCTCTGCGACAGCAGAGCTCCGTCGACTCTGTTAAATTCGATTTTAATAGAAATAATTGGTTATAGTAACACCAGTGGTACGGTTTAGTGGTACGGTGGGTCTGTAAGGAATAATTGTTACCTATTTTAAAAATGCTTTTCATTACCGCAATGTGTGTATGAATGTCTGTGTCCAATATAAAGCGTTTAGCTCAGTAGCAGTTCCAGCCCTTTCTTTCACTGCGTGGCGCTACCAGAAGTGATAGAGCCAGTGATGGGTCATTTTTGTGAAGTTGTCTATTGTAGTTTTATTTTAGCCCACCTTGACCTCATATTTCTGTACTCTCTATCTGAAACCCCTTGTTTTAATAATCAGGGGGTTATTATTATGACATTGCAATGCAGTTAATTTACGGCGAGCGTAAAGGAGAGAGCTATAGCAGTGTTATATAGCTGTCCTTTTCTCTCAGCGTTAACTGAACTGCATTGCTTTATCATAAAAATCATAATAATCCCCCAGTAGTATCCAGGGAAAGAAAGGGCTTACATTAGCTTACTTTCAGAGTGAGCCTATTTGTGGGTTTTGTTAAAGTTATTTTTTGAACTCGAATTAGGAATAATTTAAAAAAAAGTGCTGAAAATGAACTAAGTTTATTTTTAACAATGACTTAAAAAATAAATCAACTTAAATATTGCTTATAACTATATCAACAAAATAAATATTCTTACGCAACCATTTTATAAACTTAAATTAAAAACGCGTGTGCCCACCGCTCGCGTCTATAACTGCTTGCAAACGCTCGTGCATTGAATTTACCATATTCTCGCAAAATTGTTTTCCTCTGAACTCCTCCCAGCATTTCATCACATGATTAAATATGTTCTGTTTAGTGCGAGGAGTATCGGGGTCCCAAGCTTGGACCATAAGCCCCCATAGATTTTCTATAACGTTTAGGTCGGGGCTTTTCGGCGGGAAATCAATTTCGTGTATTTGTTCCACTTTTTCTGCAAACCATGCTCTACAAAGACGTGCCTTGTGGATGGGACAATTGTCGTGTATAAAATCGAGTATCTCTTCTGGCATCACGATTTTTGCTGTCGGTAGTAATACGTCATTAAGTATTTCTTTGTACCCAACACTATTCAGCCGTGATCCTATGTCAACCAACTCTCCAGGGCCGCTACTGCACATCCAGGCCCAGACCCCCACAGAAATCCTACCACTTGATCTATTCTCAATTATGTTATTTTCATGGTACCGTGTTTTATTGAGCCTCCATAACGTGATCCGCCCATTTTCGGATGACTTGAATGTTTTCTCGTCTGAAAAGATTACTTTTGAGAAATCGTAATTTAAGTATCTCTCTGCGAATTGTAATCTCAGTAATTTATGTCTGGCTGTCAATTTAATCTTTCTTGCTGGTACTCTGAAGTGAACCCCTGCTTCGTGTAGACGTCTTCTAAGCGTTATCATTGAAATGTTATTCGCCAGTGCTACTTCTCTAGTCCGCATAAATCCATTCCGCCTATAAGTATCTATGATGTTCGAATCTTGGCGACGCGTAGTTTTTCTAGGTCTTCCAGATTTTTTTATTTCACGAACATTACCCACATCCGCCCAACGTCTGATCCACAGGTATACGGTGGTTCGTGAAATTCCCATTTGTAATGCGATATCAGATATGGTGAGGCCTTGCTCTTTGAGTAAAATAATCCTGTGGCGATCATGCTCTTGAATGTGGATATTGTATGACATCGTGATCACAAATTATAGGATATTATTATGTCTAAAGATGTGATTATCTTCGCAATGTAATTTTGCAACTGCAATATTAGATCTTTCATATAACCAGCTGACAAATTTTATGACATGTGAAATTTAAATTACGAATCAATTATTTAAGAAAATAAAGGCCATTTGTGGCAGAGGAAAAAAGGCAAGGAGTATAGATTACGCCTGCAATAGACGTAGAATTAACTCCGTATATTAATATACTCGTACAAGTAGAAAATCAACACTTTAGTCACGTACCTACTATTCCTACTAACTAGAGTTTAATTAAAAAGTCATTGTGATAGATCAAGTGATGTGATAACGATAACAATGATAATCAAAACAGACGGGAGACCATCAGCCAAGTTGAAAAAGAGTCAGTGTCAGCCTACCGGGCATTTTATATTTTACATAGCTATTCCGACCTAATTAAAATTAAAACTCTATTCAATCAATTTTTTTGGCAACACGAGTATTATGCGAATAAGTTAAAAAACAATGGCACTACAATTGACTTCATTCCCAAAACGAAAGACCGAAACCATTCGCACTCTTATTAATCTTATTATCTATGACTCAAATCGACACTGTCTGTTCAGCAACATATGAAACTTTATAGTGTGCAGGTGTTTTGTAAGTATGTGTTAATGGACTTTCGTTGCCATCAATGATAATCTAATTATGTAGATTTATAAAGTCCAGCAACTTTTGATAAAATATTGTTTACTAACATTTGACATTCTGCAATGTTCACATAGATTTGATCAACAATTTGTTCAGCGACATATGGAACTTTACATTGTGCAGGTGTTTTGAAAATTTGGATCTGTTCATCAATTTATGTCTTCGACTGTACATCCGGCGTACGCTCGGCGCAGTCTTAAGTACCGCTAAGATTCTGAGACTTTTCGACTTCAACAAATTCGATTTTGTATCCCTTAATATCACATTGCTGTCTAGTTTAAATATGTATTCTAAATTTATTCTGTTAAACCTGAACCTTTTCTGGTAACGTAACCTCAAGCATTCGGTTATTTTGGTCAAAAACGACAAATGCTCTGTGAATTTGATGAATAATTCTCCATACTGCTCATTACAATTATGACATGTAAAAAAAAAAAACTTCCTGAATGTTCCGTTTGAAATCACGGAATAAAAGGCATTGCAATTTAAACCAGAAAAACCTAATCTGGAATACAAGTAACTGATACGCAAGCTGTGTGAGTCGACCTTTGATCCTAAGAAGCTTTATTCAAATGCAAACGCTCCCCAACTTGCTCAAGTGTACCAACCACAGAACTTGACGTTTGTCGTGAGCCTCTCTTCCACTTTTACATCCCATCTTTCTATCATATTGTAATCATGTTGTCGACGTAGTAGCTCTTATTCCCTTGGCAGTGAGAGCTATAACATCAACAATATTTTTACTTTAAGTCGCACCGTTATAAAAAGCGCAAATTTCCAGCTTGTCAATGCAGTACACAATATCACGTCAAACACGCCTCAAGCAAACGTTGGGTATAGAATCTTTAGGTCCACATCTCGTTAGGACTAGCTAGCAAATACGAATACCGCTTTACGATTACATCGCTTTGTGCCTAGATCGCAATTAATCTTTGCGACTAACATCTCAAAAAGTCCAAGTTACAGGATTTATTTAATCGTATGGCGATCTGTAGAATAGGCGATTACATTAAAGATTATATTATTGACTAGCGACCAGCCCTCGCTTCGCTTCGGTTTATATGAGTTTTCTGTAACATCCGTACATAAAACAGAATTTATTTTATATAAAAACCTTCCTCTTGAATCACTCTATGTATTAAAAAAAACCGCATCAAATTCCGTTGCGTAGTTTTAAAGATCTAAGCATACATAGGGACAGACAGCGGGAAGCGACTTTGTTTTATACTATGTAGTGATTATAAGTCAACATTCAGCGTTATCAGCCAATTAGCTGCGTCTTGAGTAAGGTTGTGGATGTCTTCTATGGGTCCCGGATATGAATGTATCGGGCATCGCTGCATTAGGTATATGGTCCATGGTTTGGGCCTCTTCGCCACAATCACATAGGTCCGAATCACGCCCATTTGTGCCGAAAGAAGTTACAGCGACCATGTCCAGACCTAAGCTTGTTTAACTTACACCAGAGCTTTCGAGATAGGTTGAAGCACTTAGGTTTGGCTGTTGGGTCTGCGACTTGGGCAACTATTCCAGGAATTTACAGGATGACCCCTTCGTTTGCGTTACTAGGTAGGTTAGGTTCTTTAGGTAACTTCAAATGCCCGAAAGGCAAATTGCCCAAGAATAGGAGCCCCGTCGACGTTGCTAGGACAGACGTCAAATGAAAAAAACAATGTGGTCATTTAGCGACTCTGATTTTTTTTTTGTATGCAGATTCGCGTTCGAACCGTAAAAATGGAAACGATTGCGGTTGCGAGTGCCTTAGGCAATAACTCCTCCGGTCGTATTGCGATCTAGGCACAAAGCCAGGTAGTCAGGTCGAAATGTAGTCACAAAACCTATCGAAATGTGGACCTAAAGCTTCTATCCCGTATATTGTACCTACTGAAGCAACGACTGTCGAATCCAGCCTTGTATAACGGCACGACTAACGTTCATTGAATACAAAACGGACACAATCCGAAATGAGTCAGTGTTGCATTTTAAAATTAGAAGCGGTGGAATCCGATTTTTAATGGAAGAGCAAATTATTTTGGAATGTGTCCGTTTTGCATTCAATGAGCGATAAGATGGGATAAACAAACGGCTCCACAGAGGCGGAGATGAGCAAGTGGAGCGGAGCTGTGCCAATATTAACCAATAGAATCTAAGCTAACGTGTGCAAGCCGCGCCCGACGTGACCGCACGCGCCATCTATTGGTTGATATTTGCACAGCTCCGCTCGTATCCGCCTCAGTGGCCTACGCATAGGGCTCCGCTGCGGAGTGGGTCGTGAGCTGTGCCCTTGCACTGTTGCAGGAGTACACGTACGCGTCCAACGGCGAGTGCCGCTACGGCGTCGCGTCGCCGCCCGACCAGGAGTACTACGACCGGGACCGGTGAGTGAGCCTTTTTTTTTTTTTTTTTTATGGCTTCGAGTAGACAAACGAGCACACAGACCACCTGATGGTAAGTGAAAACTGTGACCCATAGACATTCGCATTCACAAGACTACAATGCAATCCTAAGACTGCAAATGCGTTGCCAACCCTGAGGCTAAGATGGAATGCCTATATGCTAGTCATTTCACCGGCTGTCTTATCCCCAAACCGGAACACAACAATGCGAACACTGCCTGCCTGACTGCTGAGCCCGGAGCAGAACCCTTACCATGAGTTACAATTACCGTACACGCTAGCGAAACGAATGCTCTGTCCTCCGCAAACCTCGCAGTGTTCTTATACAGTGATCGGGGCTCGGGCAAGATGCGTCAAGGTAGCGATTTCCTTTAGTCCCATCTCGTAGCCACATTTGGTAACTAGGGTTACGTATCAGAACGCCTAAAGTTAATAAGCCTAATGTATCATAATACCTAAAAGTTCATAATACCTAATGGTATTTTTTACAGAAACCGAAAACTTTTCAGGATTTTTTAAAAAGCCATTGCGTAGAACTCATTAGGTTAGGTTAGGTTAGTTTTATAACAATCCTGAAAAATGTACCGTTTCAATAAAAAAGACAATTAGGTATTATGAACTTTTAGGGATTATGATACATTAGGCTTATTAACTTTAGGCGTTCTGATACGTAACCGTAACTAGCTTTACTAGCTACTAGACGGAAAACCACATTACCCATATGCAACCCAACTATCAAATCTGGCTACGAGATGGAACTAAGAGATTCCTCTTTTGTAGCCATCTTCGAGTTGGGATTATTTCTCCCATATGGAAGCCAGGTACCAAATCTGGCTACGAGATGGGACTAAAGGAATGATTTGTAGAAAACTGACGTTGTAGACACGATAGATCGGCAGATTACGACAATACTGCCCTATACATTTTGTAATGAACAAGTTATATTTCCTTGTGTTCACTCCTACTTTTAACAAGAGTAATTGCATTGGCATTGTCTCTCTCGTAGGCGCTTCTTTTTCCTTTTTTGCCATTTTATGTTTAGTCCTTTAGTGTCAATCATCACTACCCTTTAGAGCCGACTAAGGGAGTGAAGGCTGTGTAGTACTGTTTGGCGATGGGCTTGCAACCTGTCACTAATAGGCA
>OZ014465.1:9996249-10024679 GCA_963966035.1 Acleris laterana | reverse complement strand
ATGCCCCTTGAGGTGCTCTACCTCTGGACTTCCGCTTGACACTACTTCCTGGGACACCCTATAGAGGACTAGCTGTCATAGTCATAGTCATAGTCATATTCATTTATTGCTTTATGTTGTACAATGAGATCTTAAAAATACAGTAGGTAGCTTCAACATAAACCCTGCAAGGGCACTGCAACAAGACAATAATATACTTACATGTCTATTTAGTAAATCACATAGCATCATAGCTGTTGCGCCGTCACTCCGTTTACGCAGAAAAATAAAACATGGTGAATGTAGCTTTCCAATGATGAAACATTTTTTTAAATTATATAGAGGATTTTGTCCAATTAGTTCCATTCAAATAATTTGACTACTTGAGTTAAATAAAAACGGTGCCAGATTGTTTTATTGATCGATCTTAAGCATTAATACATTGTTGCTGAGGCTGGAAAGTAAGCAATAGATGGACGGGTCAAATCAAATCAAATCAAATCAAATCATTTATTTGTGAACAATAGGTACACACATAATGTAAATTATGTTAGATGGTGAGTAAACATACAGGTTGGTTCAGCTATGTTCTGCCTCAGGGCATACAAATTTGGATCTTATAACTAAAAGTCATTATTATGTATTACAGCTATTATTTAAGTATTCGTTGACTGAGTAATAAGCTTTTTTAACCAGAAATTTACCTAAAGCCTGCTTAAATTCTAGAACAGTTTCTTTTTCCTTAATAGCAACAGGCAGACGATTGAATATCCTCGGGGCCATTCCTATAATACTTTTTGCCATAAGTCTTGTTTTAGATGGGGGTGGACACAACTTACTTTGTAGTCTACTACTTTTAAAATACTGAAACTCATTAGGATTCGATTTCACGAACAAAGCTACTTCAAAAATATATAAACTAGGAAAAGTGAGAATGTTTAATTTTACAAAGTGAGTTTTACATGAATCCATAGGTCGCAGCCCACAGTGCTCTTATGCATTTTTTCTGTGCCCTAAAAACTAGTTGCCGATCCGTAGAGTTACCCCAGAATATTACCCCATATCTTAGTATTGAAGAGACGTATGCATGGTATGCAGTCAGCACTGCTGCTTCACCAACTATTTTCCTTAGCATGTACAAGGCATACGAAAAACTACTAAGTTTTTTGCAAACATTTCCAATTTGATTTTTCCATGTAAGACTATGATCCAATACTAATCCTAAAAATTTTGTGCTGTCTGCTTCTGAGATTTTAACTTCTTTATAAGTAATACTATTTAGGTCTTAGTACCCTATTGCGTCTCTGTTTGAAATTCATGATATGTGTCTTGGATAGATTTACTTTAAGGTTATTGTTGTTAAGCCATTGTATAGTAGATTCGAGAGTCCCGTTTATTTCCGACTGAAGCGTTTCGGGCTGTGTGTCAGTAAATACAATAGTGCTGTCATCGGCAAATAGAACCATATGGTGTTTAGTTATTTTCGGTAGGTCATTAATGTATATTATAAATAACAAGGGTCCCAAAATACTCCCTTGTGGGACGCCATAACGAATTTGTTTCAAGCTCGATGAGTAAATTATCTCTTCCTTAAATTTTGAGTCGATATTTGTGATTTGTGTCATTTGCTTCCTATTACTAAGATAAGATTTGATTAGTTCATGGACATTTCCTCTGATTCCATATTTATACAATTTATTTAACAATATTGGATGATTAACGAAGTCGAAGGCTTTTGTCATGTCCATGTAGATGGCGGACACCGGTATCCTGTTGTTCATATTTACTAGTACTTTTTTTATCAGATCGAAAATTGCCATGTTTATGCTTTTATTTTTACGGAAACCTTTTTGTTCCTGAGCGAGTAAGTTGTTGGACTCAAAGTACTCGTATAGACGACAATAAATTACTTTTTCTATGACTTTAGAGATGACTGGTATCAACGCAATTGGTCTGTAATTTTTTGCATCCCATTTACTGTCTTTTTTATGAATTGGTCTGATTATCGATACCTTTAATTTTTCAGGAAAACTTCCCTGTTCAATGCACATATTTATTATGTAGCTTAATATTGGTGCAATTATGTGAGCTACATTTTTTAAAATATTGGTGCTGATTCCGTCATATCCTACACTAGTATTTTTTAGCGAATTAACTATTGTGAAAATTTCAGTTGGGGTCGTAGGCCTCACAAAAATTGAATATTGTGTATTAAATGTCAAACTATTACTAGTACTAATTAAATGTCAAACTATTACTAGTACTAATTAAATGTCAAACTATTACTAGTACTAATTAAATGTCAAACTATTACTAGTACTAATTAAATGTCAAACTATTACTAGTACTAATTAAATGTCAAACTATTACTAGTACTAATTAAATGTCAAACTATTACTAGTACTAATTAAATGTCAAACTATTACTAGTACTAATTAAATGTCAAACTATTACTAGTACTAATTAAATGTCAAACTATTACTAGTACTAATTAAATGTCAAACTATTACTAGTACTAATTAAATGTCAAACTATTACTAGTACTAATTAAATTCATATTACTATTATTATCAGATTGGTCAGAACAGTTTAATGTATTTACGTCATTACTGCTTACTAGTTTTATAAAATAATCATTAAATTCCTGTGCAATTAACTGAGGGTCATCTATAATTATGTCATTTACATTTAGTTCCGCTATGTTTTCTTTAGGGAAATTATTTTTGGTGTTTCTTATTATATTCCACGTAGCTTTTACTTTGTTTGTGGAATTTTGTATACGATAATTGTTTTGAGCCTTTTGAGTGAGCTTAATAATTTTTTTAAGACGCTGTGAATACGCTTTGTACATCTTTTTGTCGTTATCTTTGGATGACGTTCGGTAGTTCCAAAGAAGCTTTCTTTTCCGCTTACAGCAAATAAGTATACCTCTTGTTATCCATGTAGGTTTTTTTAATAATGTAATTTTTACCCTCTTAAATGGAAAACAAAGGTCATAGAAAAGTTTAAAATCAGCTATAAAGTGGTCATAAGCGTCGTTTGGGTTGTTTGTCATGTACGTACTATTGAAACTAAGCTGTTGCAGGTAGTAAGTAAACTTTTCAATATTTTCTCTAGTATAATCTCTTTTCTTTATAAACCAATGTGAGAGTGTGCAGGTTTTTTTAACTGGACATTCCATTAATTGAGCCGTATGATCAGAGAGAGCCAATTCTATGATTTCAAATTTACCTCCTCTTACATTGTGAAAAATGTTGTCTATACAGGTGTTGCTAGCTGGTCGCGTAGGGTGCTGTATTCCAATTTTTAGGTTATAACTAGCTAGTAAATTTTGGAAGTTTGTTGAAGCTGACGTTTTTTTCAAAAGGTCAATGTTGAAATCGCCGCATAGAATAATTTTCTTCTTACTGTAGCAAAATTGATCCAAGATGTGACTTAACTTATTTAAAAAAGTTTCAATTGAGAATGTTGTCATATTCGGAACACGGTATACACATATAATTACAATTTTATGATCACTAAGTTCGATTGCACAACACTCGAGAACCCCTTCGATGTTAATAGATGAAATGTCAAGGTTTCTAAACTTATGGATGTTATGGACTAGTATACAGGAACCACCATTGCGGTCTTTTCTGGAAAAGTAGGCTGCTAATGTATAGTTCGGAACATGCAAATTTACTTCATCGCCTCTTCTCATATTGTGCTCAGTGATACACACAATATCAACCTGCTTAACATTTTCGATAGCTCCTAAGTGTACTCTTAAGGTATCAGATTTACTCATTAGTCCATTAATGTTTTGATGAAGTATTGATAATTTATTATACACGAAAAAAATTCCTCGGAGTACAGTTATTGCTGTTGCGCGATGTAGAAAACTGCTTAGAGTCATCAGGTAGACAGAGGTCAGTTTGAGTGCCTACACATACAGTGTTGTTAATATGAATAATCTCAACTGGGTTATTGACTGGCGCTTGCTTTGTACTCTCGATGCGATTAATTTCTCTTACGATATAGTTACATAAATTGTACCTAAAAGAATATTTATTCGGTATACACATTTGATACCCCATGTCGACAAACGAAACATTATGGAACATGCTACAGACATGTCTCAGCTCACTATTTAATTTACATTCATTTAGATGTTTGTTATACGGGATCTCGGATATCAGAACATTTGTCTGGTTTACCTTATTTAACCAACTACTAAGACCCATTTTGAATTCGAAAGGACTTTTATCATTTATACCACCAAGTACCAATATGTAATCATTTACTGAGATGTCATGGAATTCAATTATAGAATTTAATATGCTACCTAAACTTGCTCCTGATTTCCAGAAGCAAAATATATCAAAGTTCCTACCTAGCCTTCTGTGTAACAGCTTTCTTAAATTGTTACCGCGCTGATCAGCCAGAATTATTATTTTTCTCTTTTTCGTGTATTCTGAGTGAGGCTGTCCTAATTGTGGGTCTTCAGTTGGGAGTATCGACGCGAAGTCCTGGGGTATTTTCTTGGGCGGAAGGGTGATCTGGTTCACGTTGGCAGATATTTCTCTGGTGGTCCCGATTGTAGAACTCGCGGCCTCAACTTCCGACGATGACAATGGGTTCAGGTGAAGTGATGAGTCATTGTGCATAGTACGCAGAGGTGACACTCTTGGTGCACGCATTCTTATGTTGTTAATATTTCTATAAGTCGGCATATGGGCTTTGTGTTCTGGGGTGCGTCCTTTATGCTTATCCTTGTTTGGTTTCGTTTCTCCAGATATTTTCCTTAAAATCTCTACTTGTTTCGTTTTCTCGTCGAGTTGTAACCTAAGGTTAGCGATGTCTGTGCTTAGGTTTTCAATTTCTAGATGAGCACTAGTTAATTGTGTAGGTGATGAATTGAGTCCATCTATTGCACTCTCAGCCGAGATTTTACATAGTGCTTTTACGTCTGCTGCAATGAAATAAATACACTAATGACATTCTAAATGGCTGGGAAATCAAAATATGATAGTTAAAATAACAAACCGGCCTGGGGGTCTCGTTTGCTAAAAGCTTGTAGTTAATGTTATTGAACTAATTAGAAAAAAGTTCCATGAATGGAACTGTCAATGGAACTATTGGGAATAAATCCCAAAGAGCTGCAACTATTTTGTCGGTGGCAGTCGCCACCGTGGTGTCCCGGGGACAAGCAAGCCTTAGGACCGTGTTCATAAAGTGACCTTGGCTGAGACAAATGAAATATGGGGGTGAAGACGCGATAGCCTAGTAGGTAGTGACCCTGCCTACGAAGCTAGCGGTCCTGGGTTCAAATCCCGGTAAGGGCAGATATTAGTGTGATGAGCGCGAATGTTTGTTCCTGAGTCATGGATGTTTTCTATATATTTAAGTATATATTTTTCTATATAAGTATTTATATCGTTGTTTAGTACAGTCAAGGACTTTAATTGTTAAGCCACTATGGAACCCTGTCATAATGACAGCGTCAAACCATATGAAAGAAATTACGCTAAAATTAATGATCAACGTTATGCGACAGGGTTCCATAGTGGCTTAACAATTAAAGTCCTTGACTGTACCCATAGTACAAGCCTTGAGCTTAGTTTGGGACTAGGTCAATTGGTGTGACATAGTCCCCTGATATGTATTTATCTATTTATTTATGTAATTGACAATCTTATGGGTTGTTATTAAGCAAGAGGTCCCGGTTCGATTCCGGGTAAGGACATCAAACTGTGTGATGAGCGCGAGTGTTTGCTCCTGAGACTAGATGTTTTCTATGTATATAAGTATGATTACCCGCGTGGTTGCCGGGTTAGAATAGTGCCACTCCGTGTCTTCCCGTGGGTGTCGTAAAAGATCTGTGAGGCGATGGGCTGGCAACCTGTCACTAATACACTGGTACACATCTTAGCCTGATTGTGCAAAATGTGGTTACAGAGTTGTCAACAGGTTTTTGGAGTGCTTGGTAATTTTGTAGCTCTGCCTACTCCACTCTGGGAATAAAGGCGTGAGCTTGTGTGTATGTACAGTCACGAGATTTAATTTGGTACCCACCTTAGGTCTAATGCCAATGTGACATCTACAACAATAAGGTATAATTTCCCAAAAGTTACAAATGACTTGACATCTCTAATGACATTGACGACATCGAGCATATTTTTCTTGAAATGGGTCCCAAATGAACGCTCGTGACCGTATAAGTGAGGTCATCATTGCCTTGTACCCATAATACAAGCCTCCCTAAATAGAGAAATGTGTCTGAGTGCGCGGGCCCGGCAGGTGCCGCATGGACGAGCTCGCCAACAGCCCGTGACCCCCCCTGCCGCCCGCCGAGCCCCCGCACTAGCCCCCGCCGGACAGGCTCGACGCGGCGCCGTCTTCATACAACAGGCTCGAGACTCAGTGTCGACACAGTGCAGTCTTCATAGAACAATCTCGACTGCAATCTTCTGAGGATAATCTGGACACAATCTCCATACAGCTTTATAGAATATTCTCCACGATGCATCGATACAGCGCATTATTTATAGAACAATCTAGACTCAGTGCTGTCTTCATAAAACAGTCTCGAGACAACGCAGCCTCGATAGTGCGGTCTTTATAAAACAGTCTTGAGACAGTGCAGTCTTCTCGTAAGAGTCTGTAACGTAACCATATTTTTACCGCAATCTTGAAATACACTCAGGAGCAAAAGTATCGGGTCAGAGTGCATTTTTCATACAAACGAGGCTATTTCGAAGCCTTGGTTCCTCGCCAGGGGATGCTTGTAGTGAAATCTGATGATGGACGCCCCGAGCATCGATACAGGACTTCCAGAGTGCCTAGGACACCCAACTGATTGAATCTGCGGCTAACGCCGGAATTGTGCATGTTCAGAAAAACATCTAAAATGACAATAAAATGTAAGGAAATCCAAATGCGAACCCAAACTCTCTCGCTGTGGTGTCAACTGATTGTGCGATCAGTTAGGTGTCTTAAGAACTTTTGACCTCCTCTATTGAACCTCGGAGTACCCACCTTTAAACCTCACTCAAAATAACCCAAGGTTTCAAAATAGCCTCGTTTGTATGAAAAACGCACTCTGACCCGTTACTTTTGACTTGATTACTCCTGAATGTAGTACAGCCTCGATGCAGTGATGTTATTCGAAGTACTGCGCAGTCTCGACACTGTGCTACCTTCTGAGCGCAGTCCCAACACTGTGCAGTATTCTCGGATTTGTCAGGATACTGCACAGTGTCGACATTTAGCGGTCTTCTCTGTGGCCCTAGACAAGATGCATTGCGAGAAGGTTATCATCAAGGGACGGAATTTTCATAGCAAAAATCAAACATCAAGAGGGATTGACTATTGTGTTTTATCGACTATCGATGATTGATTGTCACTCACGACATGTTTTAGACCTGTGGTGGAGAGGCCTTTGCTCTGCAGTGGGACACTATAGAGTACCAAACAAAATGAATTTGTGTATAAAGGTTAACAAAATAATAAAGTAATAAAACAGTAACTAGTTTTATATTGTTACAATTAAAATATAAAACTAAAACGGAAATGTTGCACAGTATAACTGACAGTAGACCAACCTTCATTCATAATCATAATTAATAACAGCATCGAGATCTATACCTGTACTATATTTTCTTCATCTTGTCCGTAATAATAAAAAATCGACATTATTTTCTCTACATTATCATTATTTAAAATGGCCCTGTTTCCATTGTTAATTGTATAAAATCGGCATTATCGAAATGTCGAATATTCCGGAATCCTATCTAGTAAAATCGATAGCTGGAATAGGCGATAATATACAATGGTCAATCCCTCTTGACGTTTGATTTTTGCTATGAAAGTTCCGCCCCTTGGTTATCATTATAAAACATATATAGGATCGACGTAAACTGCCCGAGTCGGTCACGTCGAGCGCTTATATCAATGAATAACTTTTATCCAGCAGAGCTTCAATAAAAGCTTATTCATATAATAAACAGTTGAGAAAAAACATTTTTTGAAAAGCTATAAAAAATATACATATAGGGTAAAGTCACCAGAGGTCAGCCAGAGACCTGTAGTCGGCCTCTGCCTATAGTTTGTATGAGTGGGAATAGTACGAACATTATACAGGGTGTCCCAGGAAGTAGTGTCAAGCGGAAGTCCAGAGGTAGAGCACCCTCACCAATCACCCCCATGTATGTTCAGCAATTGTTATTAGTTTCCGAGATATTAATCATTTTCATCGGATTTTTTGTCATTTCTCCTTATGTCCGTGATACGAGAAACCCCTAAATACATGTATTTATACACTTTTTTTTCAGTGTTTTCTTGCATGATTAAAATCACTGTGAAATAAGGAAGTTTATAAAGCTACATGCCATTTTTTTTTTTCATTACAACTTTTTGAGTAATCGCACAGAGGTACTTTCTCCATACTAAGGGAACCCCGCGTTTGTTTTTCACCTAGTATGGAAAAATAAACTGTGTGTTTACTCAAAAAGTTGTAATGAAAAAAAAAATGGCATGTAGCTTTAAAAACTTCCTTATTTCACAGTGATTCTAATCATGCAAGAAAACACTGAAAAAAAAGTGTATAAATACATGTATTTAGGGGTTTCTCGTATCACGGACATTAGGAAAAATGACAAAAAATCCGATGAAAATGATTAATATCTCGGAAACTAATAACAATTGCTGAACATACATGGGGGTTAAATCGATAGCTTATGAGCTGCTCTATCAGCCCTAGGCGGGTTGACGTTGGTTTCTGGGACACCCTGTATTTCCCACTCTTCGCACTGATATAAGGTCGACTACCGGTCTCTGGCTGACCACTGTTGGTTTTACCCTAAACCAAGAAAGATTTATTCTCTCTTTGTAGCAAAACAGAATTTAACATGGAGTTTATATGGCCCACCTTTCACATGACGTCACAGTGTATGTCGGATCTCTCTGTCTAATTAGCAGTTTAATATGCTTGTATCATCCGTATTTCTGATTTTAATTTTAATTCCACTTTTGGAGATTTTTTTTTGAGAAATGCTATTTAAATAATCCATGCATTTTCCCTGTTTAATACAATATTGATATCTTTCGAAAATCTTTAGTTAGTATTATACATCCTGTCTCGCGCCTCAGAGATGTCTCTGTAACAGTTAAATAAGCTGTATTCTGTAACAATCCTAGCTCCACGTACAGTCACCAGCAATAATATAATATCCAATATTAGGCGCAAAAATATCTAACGCGCTCTTATTACCTGTAGTATTAAAGAGGTGTCACAAGTTCTTGCGCCTAATGTTGGATAATACGAATATTTTATTGCTGGTGACTGTACTTCAGGAATCATACCAGATCATTGTCATCTAACAACTCATTTAATTACATTCATCGTGGCGAACTGTCCTCGCGTGACGCGGGCTAGAGAATGCCAATATCCGGTTATAATCGGATTTAACCGGTTATTTTAATATTAAAACGGTTAATAACCGGTTAAATTGCATTCCCCAGAGCGGGCCCACAGCGGAAGTCGCGAGGGTATTTCTTAATATTTTGATTAGCTTTATTTTTATTATTTAACTAATTATACTTACGATTTAATACAGATTATAGAATACTCTTAATATATACTTAGGACTTGTTTTCTTCTTTGGGTCCCATTTTTAAAAGCGAATTGTAAATATAAGGAACAAAGGGACGTTGAGTAACAAACGAAATAGAACCTTGGGTCGATGTGCGACGGCTCAAACTAGAACACGTGTATATTTGTGATGAGACGAACGTTTGTGATACGTGGCAGGTGACGCCGCGTACTTACATAGCTAGTTTGTATATATAGTGTTGTGGTAATATAGCCCTTATTGTTAACTGGTGTTGTGAAACGTCAAACTAGATGGCGCTGCTGTTGTGACTAACGCCATCTAGCGGAGTTTTTGGGAAACTTTGTTAATACTGAACAAAGGTGATTTGAATGAAATTATGTTATGTTATATTATTGTATAATCATGTTTTTAGGGTTTCATAGTGAGATAAGGAACCCGAGTCCGTCGGTCAACTGTCCATTTTTTTAATTCAGTCTTAATATTTTAGTGATAACATTTGGTACAATTATATTTAAACATATCCACTATAAATACATGTACACATGTTGTGAAAATTATCTTCCCCTACTAACAAAGTAGGGATAAAAAAAACTTACCCCGTAGACAATTAATCAAAAGGGTATTTAAAATGCCAACGAGGTTACCGAAACAGCATGCAGGCATGCCTTGTGTGCTAAAATAATTTATATGATAAAACGCGATTTTGGGAAAATCCAAAAGTAATTTCGTATTAACTGCTACGGAACCCTACATAAGCCCGCTCGACTTACTCCTGATAGTTTATATCAATTTAATTGACATTTGTTTGTGATAATGCATTTTTTATACAATTTCGTCTGTTTTAATTATACTTGACCAATTTTTGCCCTGTTTTCTTATTTTATCTTTATAATATAATAAATATTAATTATTAATAATGGTCGTAAGTGGAAAAGAAACCATAATGAGTTTCTTTTACTCTTGTTTTTGGTATATAAAGGTTGTAATTGTCAAGCAATTTTAGTCCGTACGACGTTGTGTTAGGGTGTAAGTGCGCGGCGCCGTCGGCCCCTAATATACAAGTTGCCCACTATTGTTGTTTTATTTCTGTCTCCGCAAAGGATTACAAAAAGCGCAAGCCATTGTGAACCATATATCGTTCCGCTCGTCAAAATACTCCATTTCACCATCGTGACAATGACAGGTGACGGGTGACATTTCAGTGTACATGGCGCTGTTTATATGAAACCCAACATGCCTCAGCGTGTTAACTTTGCAATGTATTACGAATTGTCACCTGTCACGTTTCAGTCTAGATGGAGGGGGCTGACGTGAGCGACAAACTCTATTCCATATCGATACCACATCGTCTTTGACCTGTTACGGTATTGTTTTTATTTCGCCCGCCATTACTGTCATGTAAATAAGAGCTATCAAGACGTTGCAATACGGTAACATGTCAATTACGATATGGTTTTGACCGCCTAGTAGAGGCCCTGGGAGGCAACACGACCCAGCGAAAACACCTGCCTTTTTGAGAGTATAAATCGTCCCTTTTACTTTCTCTCTTATCGGATCGAATAGTTAGATAGAAAAAAACACTCGTGTTCCAAGGTAAATAAAGACCTATCAAAATATTCGATCAGATAAGAGGTTCGGAAAGCCGCACGCGGCGTCTGTCTGTCACCAGGCTGTATCTCATGAACCGTGTTAGCTAGACAGTTGAAATTTTCATAGTTGATGTATTTCTGTTGCCGCTATAACAAAAAATACTAAAAACAGAATTAAATAAATATTTAAGTGGTTCTCCCATACAACAAACCTAACCTACGTCTAATGCTTTATAGATAATGGTACGGAACCCTGCGTGCGCGTGTCCGACTCTAACTTGGCCGGTGTTTTATATAGGGGTCATACACAATCACAAAAACAAAAGTTGTCTCTCCTGTGGTCAATAGTTAAGTGCTTGTGTGCATATAAGTTATGTTTTTATTTGATAGGACTAAAGTAGACCTGTCGCCGTTTATGCGGATGTGGGTTCAGCCAGAAAATTAGGCCTTAAACACGTTAATTTCGGGTATGTCCACAGGAAAGACGGGAACCTAAATCTAGCGGATGACTCGTGGTCACACCAGTTTGTCACCCCAGTGCTATTCGCTTTAGTCGGTTATTCGTCAGAAATAATTTTTATTCCGCAAAAGTAGGTAGGTTAGGTTCGTTAGGTATCTTAAGATACCCGAAGGGCAGGCAGGGCTCCGTCGAAAGGCACTGGGGTGACAAACTGGGGTGACCACGAGTCTGCACCCCTAAATCTGTGTATGACCTATAGGCATAAAGGGCAAAGGAGCAAAATACCACCTGGGGCTCGTTTTATAAAGCTACAAGTTACAATTGGGTAAGTAAAGTTTTTGGAAGATATGTATATTATATTTATTTTCGATAGTCGTCATCCTAAAGATCAAGAAATTGCGGCTCTTATTTCCTCTAATATTTTAGAAATATTTTTTTTAGTTATGAAGTTGACATTTGTACACTTTAATGACCGACTAGCTTGTTGCCTTCGTACTTAATGAAAAAGAAAAAAAAAACACTTCTATATCTGTCATTGTCAAATCAAATCAAAGTAAACAAACGATTCAATACAACGGCTCTTTTCTGTTTGCTTGTGTTTCATGTGATCAGTGTTTTTAGAAATATTTTTAACGATCTCAGAACGAACTCCGGACTTTCGTTTTGCCGCTTTGCTGTAAGACCTTCGCACGATATTTGGTCTACGATTTATTTTCGAACCCTTTGGCACTTCTTCTTGGACACCGATTTCTTCCTTTCTCGACGACTCTTGCCCTGCTTTTTGATAGCCACGAGAGCACTTTTGAATTGTACAATCCACGCAATGAATTCAGGCAATCCCACACAGACTGTGGAAATGGACTATTACAAAGATTTACTTGAATTTACTTATTTGAATTGAACTGTTTGTTTACTTTGATTTGATTTGACGTTGACAGATATAGAAGTGACAGTTTTTTTTCTATTTCATTAAATACGAAGGCAACAATCTTGTCGGTCATTAAAGTTTACAAATGTCAACTTCATAACTAAAAAAAAGATTTCTAAAATATTAGAGGAAATAAAAGTAAAAGAGCCGCAGTTCCATGATCTTCAGGATGACGACTATCAAAAAAAAATATAATTTACATCTCTTCCAAAAACTTTACTTACCCAATTTTACAGGTGTAAACTGGCAACACTGCTCAAATAGGTTGCATATATGGGTCACGACCAACTAGCTCCACAGGTCAGATGGGTCCGGAGTTGACACATTTCCTTGAGATTTAAAACAAATAAAAACAAAACCAGGTGTAAAGCCTAGTATGTAGTTCCATATGGAACTATTGGGATCATTTATTTGACATATACATATGTACCGATTGTTCCATATGGAACTAGAATTATGGAACTTCTGGGATATCCCCCTTTTTACCAGGTTCTCAAAAAACCAGATTCGAAATGTTGGGTAAAGATAATAAATAATACCCTAATTTGTATGTTTAGTTTTGGGATTCCGATATATTGAGAATCAGGTATTTTAAAATACTGGTATTTCGGGACTGAGCGGTATGGTTCAGTCCCACCCTACCCCCAGGGGTATGCCTAGGGGTATGGTGGGTCTGCACCTACAAGGTTGTCACAGCGGTGTGACGGCGAGTAAACAATTTACTGGCCGTCGAAGAGCCCAAGATTATCACTTAATCTCTTAACAATAGAACTGCGTTTCGATAATGTTGAGCTCTTCGAGTGTCCACCTGCTGCCGCCGACTGCGCGCAGCCAGTGCGGCGCGGCGTCGAGGCATGAACGCGCTAGATTTAGGAGAAATGAAACAAGCGCGCAGTTTTTATTTGATTTTCTTGGGTTTCATTACGTATATATATTTATATCAGTAGCTTAATGGAGGACTGGCACCGGGACAGCGGCGAGGCGAGCAGCCGCGGTCTGTGGGCAACGACACCTTCATCAGAACAGATGTAGTAAATAATCCTTTCCCATCGTTTTTTGTCGGATTAGTACATATTTATCTAGCTTTCTCAATTAGCTTCAGTACCCATCAATATGCCAACTGAGAAAGCAAGATAAATACGAAACTATCCGACAAAAAACGATGGGAAAGGATTATTCACTACATCTGTACATACACACATGATTTTTACAGGCATTTTCTCGTAGCCCTGCTATATTTGACCTATTGCACAAAAAGTGCACCTAGATTTGATCACCAAATACCTACTATTTAATTGTGGTTGTAAAAGTAGGTAGGTTAGGTTTGTTACGTATTTTCAGGTGCCCAAAGGGCAAACCACCCAGAAACAGGAGCCCCGCCGGAAGTCAGTAAGACAAACATAGTAGGACCGCGAGAAAACGGGCATTTTTATAATGGTGACAACATATTATAATCATGTAGCCGGAGAAATAATACTTTTTAGAATACTAAAAGTTTTCATTTTTGCAGTGTGGCTAGATAAAGTGCATTGTGAGACATTGTTAATATGGATGAAACCTATGTACAGTCGACACATTTCAGTAATAAGTAAATTTTGGGTCCTGAAGCTAATTGAGAAAGCAAGATAAATACGATTTTATCCGACTCAGAACGATGGGAAAGGATTATATTCACTACATCTGTAGTAATGTGTTGATGCAGGGTTCTTATTTTATCCAAATCCGTCCAGCCGTTGCAATGCGACGAAAAAACAATCAAACACAAAATTCGCATCTAAAAAATTAGTAGGATTAGGTACTATAGAATATTGTACCGGTCGCAAAACAAACTGGCGCACCGCGTCATAACATAACACCCCGAGGCGGGGCTTAAATTTAAAGATGTGCGCGTACAATCCGTGGCAGGGATGAAGTAAAGTCCTTTTTTCGTTTTTTTACTAAGCATTTATATAATTATAATATTTTTTGTACGGATGTTAAAATCGATTCACATTTATGACCAGTGCGCCAGTTTGTTTTGCGGCAGGTATGTACAATATTGATGAACTTATGTTTCAAACTTTTGTTCATTAACCTTTTCCACGCCATTGACGGATATATCCGCACCACTGGTTCAACGCCAACGACGGAAATATCCGTCATGGTTGACAGCGCAAAATAGACTGGAGTGTCAATGAGGTAAGGTTGATGTTAGCTCTGGTGTTTAGCTGTCATTGGCGTGTGAGTTTAGACTTTATATCTGACATAGCGTCGAAAAGGTTAACATAGGGTTGTTAATGTGCCAGGTGAGTGTGTAGCTGGAGCCCTGAGGGCTACCATGGCATACCAAACCAGTTCAGTGCGAGTTGTGAGGCGCGTAGTTTATGCTGCATTGGGTTTCATACAAAAGTCCTGTTTGGTTCACACGACGTCGCAAAATCAGCTGGACAGTTGCATGCAACAGAAATTACGCGAACCACAACTCAAAAAATTACGTTTGTTTGGCTTAACCCTAGGTTGAGAGAAAGAGACCGAGCAGTTATACAGACAGCTGTGCCTTTCTTTCAGCCTAAACTGAGCTGCTCTAGTGTCATGGTTAGACCCCGCTATCGGAGGTGCAAAATGGTAGCTGTCAAGTTCTTAGGGATGGGTAAAAATATTTACGATTTCGATATCGATATTCTTACTTTTTCTGTACATTTGGTTTTATGTACCTACACTATTTTTCAGACTACAATTGTCATCAGAAATGTAAACCATTATCAGTGCAGCAAAAACACTATGGTTGCTATTTTACTTTTCTAATGTTTCGGGTTGCAGGGCAGTGCATGAACGCTCTTGAGATAAACCTTTTCAATAGAAGTATAATACTGGCCACTTATGTTGATTATAAATTATTTACGTAAATAGATAGTCAATGTCATCATCCCTACATAGTATAAAACAAAGTCGCTTCCCGCTGTCTGTCCCTATGTATGCTTAGATCTTTAAAACTACCCAACGGATTTTGATGCGGTTTTTTTTAATACATAGATGGATTCAAGAGGAAGGTTTATATGTATAATATTTTTTTATTTTATGTTCTGGTGTTACAGAAAACTCATATAAACCAAAGCGAAGCGAGGGCGGGTCGCTAGTAATATGATGTAAAACGCGTTTAATTAAAGTACTAGACTCTCATTAAGGTAAAGAAAAATTATCGACAATTAGCTAATATTTCAAAATTTTTATCTATCTCTAAGAACTTGACAGCTGTCATTTTGCACCTCCGATAGCGGGGTCTAGTCATGGCAGGGATACGGACCAGCCCTTCCCGCGGCCGCCGCAGCCGGGGCGGCCGCCGAGCGGCGGGCGGCAGATGGTCTTCTTCTTGCAGGCCGCCGCCGCCAGCGCCAGCCACAGCCACGCCAGCGCGCGCACCAGGGCGCCCAGCTGGCAACACACGCCACGGTCACGCGTGCACAGAATACACCCCCGCGAAAACAACAGGGAGGCACACTAACACTTTTTGTATAGTCTGTGCCAATTTAAATTGGCAAATATGTACACCATAGATGTAGCAAAACATATATCCCATGTAGCCAATTTGCGGGTGGTAGGACCTTGTGCAGGGTCCGTCCGGATCGCTACCACCATCTTATCCATTAACCTACCGCCAAACAGCAGTGTTCGCATTGTTGTGTTCCGGTTTGGGGATAAGACAGCCGATGAAATGACTAGCATAGAGGCATTCCATCTTAGTCCTCAGGGTTGGCAACGCATTTGCAGTCTTAAGATTGCATTGCATTCTTGTGAATGCGAATGTCTATGGGTCACAGTTTCCACTTACCATCAGGTGGCCTGTGTGCTCGTTTGTCTACTCTATGCCAGAAAAAAAAAAAAAAAAAAAAAATTGCAAGCGTACCACCTGTTTCTTCTGATAAACGACACACACTAACACACTTAAAGGTGGTACACTTTTGAAATTCAATCGAAAGCGGTCATATATACAAGACTCTTTTTAACGAAGGGCATTTGTAACAGGTTCGAAAAGTACTATTTTCTATTGGTCTTATTTATACTCCCTCTTTGCTTTAGAGAGGATAAGGAGGCACACGGCGACTTTTTGTATAGTCTGTATCAATTTAAATTGGCAAACATGTAAACACAACCAAACGACCCAATATACCATATTACTCGATAATCACGTGCTTTTAAAAATCAAGTTAGGTTCTTGCAATGATTTATACACTTGATTTTTACTTTCACATGTGTTAAGGATTAAATAACTATTATTAATACGTTATTTTAAACAAAAACACATGAATATTTGAGGTTTTTCCAACAGTAGGGGAAGCTGTTGCACCCCGGAGCAATTATTTTTGTAGCGTTTGATTACCTTGATTCATTTACTACTTACAATTTCACTGCAAATCGGGTTAATCGACATCACAAGCCGTCTTTTACAGTGTTGTCATGAACTCACCCTATTTGCAGCGTGCACACTAAGCAACACACTGGCAGCGAGGTCCCCAGAACTACGACTTGCAGCTGCCGTGGCCACGCGGTCTCTTACAGCGTTGTGGTGTGGTATACTCACCATACTAGCAGAGTCCACACCAAGCGACCGGCGCTGGCAGCGGCTCGCCAGTATTTAGGGCTACAGCCACCGGGGCAGCGTGGTCTCTTGCAGCGTTGTGGTATACTCACCATACTCGAGTCCACACCAAGCCACTGCCGCTGGCAGCGAGTCACCAGTATTTCGGCCCGCAGCCACTGAGGCAGCGTGGTCTCTTATAGCGTTGAGGAATACTCACCATAGTCGCAGAGTCCACACCAAGCGACAGTCGCTGGCTGCGGGTCAATAGTACCTAGGCCTGCAGCCGCTGAGGCACCGTGGTCTCTTATAGCGTTGAGGAATACTCACCATAGTCGCAGAGTCCACACCAAGCGAAGTCGCTGGCAGCGGGTCACCAGTATTTAGGCCTGCAGCCACCGGGGCAGCGCGTCGTCTCTTATAGCGTTGTGGTATACTCACCATAGTCGCAGAGTCCACACCAAGCGACAGTCGCTGGCAGCGGGTCACCAGTATTTAGGCCTGCAGCCACCGGGGCAGCGTGGTCTCTTATAGCGTTGAGGAATACTCACCATAGTCGCAGAGTCCACACCGAGCGACAGTCGCTGGCAGCTGGACACCAGTATTTAGGCCTGCAGCCACCGGGGCAGCGTGGTCTCTTATAGCGTTGAGGAATACTCACCATAGTCGCAGAGTCCACACCAAACGACAGTCGCTGGCAGCGGGTCACCAGTATTTAGGCCTGCAGCCACCGGGGCAGCGCGTCGTCTCTTATAGCGTTGTGGTATACTCACCATAGTCGCAGAGTCCACACCAAGCGACAGTCGCTGGCAGCGGGTCACCAGTATTTAGGCCTGCAGCCACCGGGGCAGCGTGGTCTCTTATAGCGTTGAGGAATACTCGCCATAGTCGCAGAGTCCACACCAAGCGACAGTCGCTGGCAGCGGGTCACCAGTATTTAGGCCTGCAGCCACCGGGGCAGCGTGGTCTCTTATAGCGTTGAGGAATACTCACCATAGTCGCAGAGTCCACACCAAGCGACAGTCGCTGGCAGCGGGTCACCAGTATTTAGGCCTGCAGCCACCGAGGCAGCGTGGTCTCTTATAGCGTTGAGGAATACTCACCATAGTCGCAGAGTCCACACCAAGCGACAGTCGCTGGCAGCGGGTCACCAGTATTTAGGCCTGCAGCCACCGGGGCAGCGCGTCGTCTCTTATAGCGTTGTGGTATACTCACCATAGTCGCAGAGTCCACCCCAAGCGACAGTCGCTGGCAGCGGGTCACCAGTATTTAGGCCTGCAGCCACCGGGGCAGCGCGTCGTCTCTTATAGCGTTGTGGTATACTCACCATAGTCGCAGAGTCCACACCAAGCGACAGTCGCTGGCAGCGGGTCACCAGTATTTAGGCCTGCAGCCACTGGGGCAGCGCGTCGTCTCTTATAGCGTTGTGGTATACTCACCATAGTCGCAGAGTCCACACCAAGCGACAGTCGCTGGCTGCGGGTCAACAGTACCTAGGCCTGCAGCCACCGAGGCAGCGTGGTCTCTTATAGCGTTGAGGAATACTCGCCATAGTCGCAGAGTCCACACCAAGCGACAGTCGCTGGCAGCGGGTCACCAGTATTTAGGCCTGCAGCCACCGGGGCAGCGCGTCGTCTCTTATAGCGTTGAGGAATACTCACCATAGTCGCAGAGTCCACACCAAGCGACAGTCGCTGGCAGCGGGTCACCAGTATTTAGGCCTGCAGCCACCGGGGCGGCGCGTCGTCTCTTATAGCGTTGTGGTATACTCACCATAGTCGCAGAGTCCACACCAAGCGACAGTCGCTGGCAGCGGGTCACCAGTATTTAGGCCTGCAGCCACCGGGGCAGCGCGTCGTCTCTTATAGCGTTGTGGTATACTCACCATAGTCGCAGAGTCCACACCAAGCGACAGTCGCTGGCAGCGGGTCACCAGTATTTAGGCCTGCAGCCACCGGGGCAGCGCGGCGGCCGGCAGCCCGGTCTCTTTCTGCTGCACGCGAGCGCGCTCGCCACCTGAGACAATAACGTGATGGTTAAGGATGCCACACATGTCATGGACGACATTTTTTAAATCGCATGGCAGAACTGTTGGTGGGACCCATCGCAAAGTTCATCCAGATCGCTACCGCCAAGCAGCAGTGTTCGCACCTTTGTGTTCTGGTGCAGAGGTGAGACAACCGGTGAAATTAGTTTTATAGGAGAATATACATCGGTTCTCCAAACTGATTAATTCCACTTTTACTTTTACCAATTAGGTACATATTTTTCATTATGGATTTTCCCGGAGCTTCGCTATCGCGGAGCTACCATTGCCGGTTGCTATGGCCCATCGGGCCTTCTCCAAAACTAACATAACCTAAACCTATTTACCTACTTCGAACTTTTAGGACATCATTACAATGGGAGATTTTGCGAGTTGGGAAAATCCCAAAATGGAAAATATGCAATTGGTATATTTTAAAATATAACTTGGCAGCGGTATAGCAGCCAGTCGCTCCAATAACGCTAACTACGGGAACTAGGAAAATGCAATTAGATAAATGTGTCAAAAACCATTTGGGAAAATATAAGACTTCTTGAAACTTCGCAGTTCAACGGGAAAGTCGCATTAGGAAATTCATTTAAGACTGCACCGAGCAAACGCCGAGCGTCCAGTGGCGCCCTCATTACTATTATTGTGTTTTCTAATTAACTAAGGATTTCCTTGCAATGCTTAACGGGAAAAGATGGCCACTTTTTTCCGTTAAGTTGATAACTCAAGGTGAATTGTTATTAAACTATGTGGATATACCCTATACATTGTGATTTACTTGCGCTACAAAACCGTATAGATAGTCTGATTGCAAGGAAATTCTTTAGTTAATTAGAAAACACAATAATAGTACCTAATGAGGGCGCCACTGGACGCTCGACGTTTGCTCGGTGCAGTCTTAATTTCTTATCACCTGAAAGAAAACGTTTAAAGATCCCCTGCGTATGTACATGACCAGAAATACTCAAAGAAATTGGGATGAATATGAATAAGGTTATTGTGAAAAACATCACGCTCTAACTTTAACGGTCCAGGTGATAGAATGAATGGATGAATGAAGGAATGAAGGAATGAATGAACCCATCAACCACATCATGACATGTTGCCATACTTGCTGTCACCCGCGGCTATTCTGGCTAAATCTAAATATATAAAAGGAGAAACTGACAGACTGACTGACATATGAACGCACAGCCTAAACGGCTAAACGTAGGCACCTGAAATTTGGAAGGGACGTAGCTTAGGTACCGTAGAGGTGCACTAAGAAAGGAATTCCCACGGGAACGGGAATTAGCGGGAAAATCCTTTTGTATGAAAAATCTAAACCGAAGCGAAGCGAGGGCGGGTCGCTAGTAACAGATATTATTAATCGTAAAGTAAAAAAAATCTACAGTTTCTTACAGAGGTGCTAAATACAAGTGATCAATCAAAATTTAAATGTGTCAAGTAAACTTTTTAATTATTATTTTTGTCTCTAACAAAGATATACCTAAGTAATCGTTTGGTTACGAACCAAATAAATCACAGTTATTTGAATTTGAATAATGTAGAAGCCTGTCTCTTTGTCGGAAGTTCAAAGTCACAGCTGAACAACGTCAAAAAACAATGTACCTATGTACAAAGCTGCCCGATATGCCCTATTTTATTTACTCGATAATTTATCCACCGCAATTTATTTAACGCCTCCTTATGCTATGGCAATGAACACATCCTGATACATTGCTATTACTAAACGTCAGGCGCATCAAGTATTTGTCCTCAGGACTGCGTTTGAATAAAAAATCGCAGTTATTACACGTTTCACTGGCTTAATGCATCTGAAAAAAATCAACGTTTGATTATAAGCTACGAAGTCACAAAGATGTTTGTCACGATCAGGGCTTGTGGACGCCCAGTTACCGATGTAGGTATCTTATTCCAGTCTGTGGTTTCGGTTGTTCTGGAGATGCCGGGGCTTCGTTCCTCCGTCCCTAGTGACAACGACCCCGAAGGGTCACACTACACACCCATCACCACCACTAGTCTTACCTGAATCAGTAGAGCGAGCAGCCACCAGAGCGCAAGCTCCGACCTCTTCATTGTATCCACTCTGTGGTGTGTTAGGTTACGTTCATTATGCTTTAACGGGTTATTTACTGTTTTAACACATATAAATTTTCTTGTGCCATGGCCGAGATATCTTTTGTTCTGTTTCTGTCACTTTGAATTTAGCAGCTGCGTAGCGCGCCTGCCAGAGTTTTTGCTAACGCAAGCCAGAGAGCAGAAAGAGGTTTTATGCAAAAGAATAATAAAGGTGGACACACATTGCCATCACCAGATGCATTGTGTTGGCCCGTCGTCAGCCCAGCTTAAGTTTAAGTGGCCATACAAAGTGTGACGTGATGACACTTCAAATAACTATAAGATAAGTATTCCCAAGTTGTAACTGCCGCAAGCTGCGCTTTTGGCTTTATATACCTAACTTTTTGGATAAATTGCATCTTGTGAAAAACAACACTCCGAACGGCACCCATTAGAATAGGTGTATGCCGCCTATTAAAGGATAAGCTCCATAGCTTTTTGATAATCAAACCACAAAATAAAACTAT
Organism: Acleris laterana; assembly: GCA_963966035.1. NCBI lineage: Eukaryota > Metazoa > Arthropoda > Insecta > Lepidoptera > Tortricidae > Acleris > Acleris laterana. Next base: position 10,002,952 of record OZ014465.1, on the reverse strand, counting down.
AATAGCACCAAAAGTTATGAAAGTGGTGTTTCAGAGGGAAACCCACGATCCCAGGTCATTTATTGGGTTAGGCAACAAATTCTTTATTGGAGTTGCCACTTTGGAACTTTTACACGCAGGTAACTTCAGTTTCGATACATCTGCGAAATCGGCTTTTGTGAGCGACGCCGCGACGCGGACGTGCATATCGGTATTAGCGATATCGATTTAATTTTAGAGTTGTGATGGCAACACTGTACACGTAAAAGTTTTATCAAATGAAAAAGAATGAACGAGAATCACACCGAAATTATGGTCTCGTTCGAAGCGCTAGTAGATTCACTCTACACATATTATTACCGACGTGTAAGAGCTCTCATGTGGCCGATTTACTAAATATTTTGAATTTGAATTGGGGAAAAAACTAGGTTAGGTTCGATTAGAACTGTAACCACATTAGTAGTTATCAAAGACGTTGATGATTTATGAAATTATGCATGTTATGCATGATAATTATTATGTCATTGGTTTATTATAGAGTCACCCCTTCGACCTGTTCGGGGCAGTGTTGACCAAAAGCCGGACCGCCCCGAATTGTATACATTTGGTCGGACACGCCAGTAAAAAGCTGGATAGTTCTTGCGTATAGGCTCTTGCGTATAGATATCTTGTGAAATAAATAGAGGTCGATTGAAGAAATAAACAAATGAAACACAGAAACAGTTGGTACACACTATAATATTACAAACGTCACAGGACGGTACAGAACAGCACAACACATCACAGCACGTCAGGCGCCGCGCATGGCGCCGAGGGGAGCGGTGAGGCAGCGGCGCGCGAGCCGCCAGTACGCGCGGCACAGCGCGCACAGCGACACCTGGCGGGAACGGGGTCAAAACCGTGGCCTGGCCGTGACAGCCCGTTCACACAGGGTTTCCGTTTTAGGCTGCGTCTCCACTGAGGCGGAGATGAGCGGAGCTGTGCCAATTAACCAATAGAAGGCGCATGCGGTCACGTCGAGCGCGCCTTGCGCACGTTAGTTTAGATTCTATTGGTTAATATTGGCACAGCTCCGCTCATCTCCGCCTCAGTGGAGCCGCAGCCTTACTGTTCCGTTTTATCGTATACGTTTTTTTTCATTGATGGCGTATGGAGTTGTATGAGCGAATTCACATATGACACAGTATTCAGTATACAGTAAAAAATGTTGGTCCGCTAAATTATGACATTCCGTTTTGTTATCGAATACTGGATGAACGGAATACGTATCCGTCATGTATCCGTACGTTTTACATGTAATTACGGAGAATATGTGAACGGGCTCTCAGTTAATGACGGATACGTTGAACGCTATACGGTGCCTATATGTGAACAAAGCATCATGTTTTGTTGTATCCGTTAAAACGGGTACCGTAAATACGGAAACTCTGTGTGAACGGGCTGTGAGGGTTACAACACCGCCCTACAGACGGTTCACCGACGCGTAACGCTCACGTTTCAGATTTGCGGATAATGTAGGATTTACGTAATTTATTTATCTACACATATATCATAAGTTCTCTATTATGCGTTCAAAACCCGTAGGCAAAGACTAGCATTACCTGTGGTTGTAGGTGACAGCGATGACAGCTGATAATTTTGGAAGACGTTCCAAATTTGGATCGCATGACCTTACAATATTCGATAAGTATACCTGCTACCACAGGTAATGTTGATCATTTACCTTTCGGCTTCTGAACCCATCTTAGATTAGATATTTAGTTATGTGTGTAGATAAAGTATTGTACGCGACTCTGCGTAATTGGCATTACCGTCACGTAAACTACTATTATTTCACATTTGTACTCATGCTACACAAGGTGTTACGGTACATAAGACCCCTGTTGGGTATTGCAAAAAATATTTACACTAAAACTACGTATACTTACTTCGTTTTAATATAGGTATGATTCCCAATTTCAATAACTTATGTATCAACTTTATGCAGACCGTATTCTTGCTAATAAAAAATGTTCTATTCTAACAATTGTGTATTAAGTTAAAACGATGTACTTAATTGTGCTAACCTAGTACCTAGTAACATAAAAATAATAGTACCTATTGCCTGAAAATTGAATAGTACCTATATTAACGTTGCAAACAAGTGTTATACGGTTATCGATATATTTTGAAACATTCCTGGTGGCATTCTTAAGTGGCCTGCCGGAAAGAGACGCACACCTCTTGAAAAAAGGACCACTACATATCGCTGTAAGAGACCTCCTTAATTAAAATTAAAATTACTCGTCGCTAGATGGCAGCTAAGTGAACTAGTAACCGCTACCTTACGTTCAGTAAATACGAACTACGATAGAAAAAAAACGATCATTCAGCATTTTTCAACCTAGAAAACTTAACGTAAAGCTTACTTTTGTGCTACGTTTAAAACTTACAGCGTTTTAGTTCGTAATTCGTTAACCAATTATGAGGAGTTTGTTTTTGTAGTCGTAAGAGGGCGTAAGCGTGAGACGCACCCTTGTTTAAAAGTCAAGTTCTTGTACGAATTTGCGCTCATGACATATCTCCCTTATTTCTATGAGCTCAGTAAGCATGGACGTGTTTTGATTTGATACGACACGTGATACGCCGAAATCCACCTCGAGCTGGTTTTAACCCGATCATCAAAAGGGATACCTACATAGTTATGATACAATACGCTGCTACGCTACGGCTAAATTTCATTTACTTTAACGACCTAGTACTGGAAAAGTGCTGTTACACGTGATTGGCTAACGAGAATCCGCTAAAGTCGCACTCACAATGGAGCAGGTAATCAGTCGGCTCTTACATCTGGTACGGTGGGGACGCGTTTGTTTCTCGTCTTGCGAATTATTGTTTATCGTTTACCTGTGACATGGCTAGTGAAACGGACCGATGTCTCCTTAATCTTTTATTTTCAAATACCATTGTATAGTAGATTGTATAACTAGGGTCAAAAATAAGCCATAGTACCCCGAGATGGTTATTTTCCCGAGCAAAGCGAGGGAAAATTGTGCGAGGGGTACCTAATATGGCTTTTAGACCCGAGTTATACACTCTACTTTTCACTTCGATTGTGAGAAAATAAAAGAATTATACAAAAGTAAAAAAAATATATTTTAAGAAAAATTAAATGTACAATTCGTACAATTTTTTATATTTATTGACGAAGCTTTTCCAGGCAAATTGAACGTGTGCTGAGTGAAAGTTTTTTGGCCCTTTTCTCCATTATTGTATTCGGCGTAAGTTGCAATTCATTTTCATTTGACGACATCTTAAAATTAACAATGATTATCCACCCACAATGTATTCCGCGGCAAAATATTGTTTTAATTTGGCGGCGTGTTTATTTTTAAACTACTTTGACACAGATACAAAATATAGACTAAACGGCGCTGACCGAGTGAGTATTTAGCGCTTTAAAGCGTAGCTCAAACGATTTATGATATTTTAGCGATTGTAAAATAGGTACTAAAAAACACCTAATGTTTTGAGAAATGAATTCTGTTACCTGATTGGTCGATTTTAATATAGCTTTATTATGGTTGGTTGATATCAAATACTTTTTTTTTTTAAAGATTTGAATTAGTTAACGAGTGTACGTACCAAAAATAACCTAACGTTCCGACTGACAGTCGATGTGTATTGTGATTGGTGGTTTTAATTTGGTGAAGTATTTTGATTGGTCAAATTAAGATGTTTTGTAAATGTAAATCATTCTATTTTCAATTTCATATTTTCCCTAGTGTAAATATATATATTATATTTTCCCTCGGTTGTACATGTATCACTTGAGTCTCGCTTGATAAGTCTAATTTGACAAACTTTTTGAGCATGAGAAGTGAAAAAATATAAATATAAATATAAGGGGACAATCTCACACCAATTGACCTAGTCCCAAACTAAGCTCTAGGCTTGTACAGTCAACAGCATAAATAAGTGATCATTTATGTACCTTGTCGCTTTCAACCGTTTTACAATTTTGTATAACATTTCAAACACGACGTTAAAGTGAAAAGGTACATAAATGATCACTTATTTATGCTGTTGACTGTACTATGGGTACTAGACAACGATATCAATACTTATATAGAGAAATATATACTTAAATACATAGAAAACATCCATGACTCAGGAACAAATATTCGCGCTCATCACACTAATATCTGCCCTTACTGGGATTCGAATCCAGGACCGCTAGCTTCGTAGGCAGGGTCACTACCCACTAGGCCAGCGCGTCGTCAATTGTGAACGAGTCCTAAGAATATTATCGTTTGTTGCCGCCCACTTGGCTACCTGCCTCTATATTTTGTCCTTGTTATTTGTAAGGCACTGTGCGAGTGAGAGAAGCCTATACTAGGTCGTTAAAGTAAATGGAGTACTTATAGTATAATGTATGCTAGTGATACGGTATGCGAGGGTCCATATTTAGGATACGCGTGCTCAATACGATACGTATGATGGTGATGACATGATACAAATGTGGACTTAGCGTAAGGGTGAGTCACATCTATCAGCATCGCAGTTAACTGGACGGTTTCAGACACACTAAGGTTTGTTTCACTAGAACTTGCCAACAATGTAAACAAAACATTCAATGAGATATCCATATTCTAGCACTATTTTATTCTTTTAATGGTTTAGGATAACGATGTGGAAAGATTTGATTATTGATATGGAAATTAAACACATTTTGAATACAAAGTTTGTTTACATTGGCAAGTTCTATTGAAACAAACCTTATACGCATCGCTGGTCAAAGGATGTCATCGCAAGTTTTCAGCTGCTAAATGATGCTGGTTAAATATAAGTAAGTTAAATACGTAAGGTACTTTTGTTTTGTTGTTTTCTCAAATATATTTGTTTTTGTGTTATTTAATGGCTGAATAAATGTTTCTATTCTATTCTTTCAGCTCCTCCCCCCTTCACATGCGTCAGCAACCATTATCATTCGAAAGCCTTCGTATGCTTAAGCAAGCGTTCTCGGTAATAATCCAGTCTCACGCGGAAGCAACCGTTCTCGTGCATTCACTTGAATTTATAAGCATCAGCCCGTGAGATGGGTTCAGCACGCATTTGATAATAACGCTGAATAGATGCGGATGCCTCTTCATACTAAATGATAGTAAATTTTTCCATAAAAATAGCGATTCGATGCTGATAGATAGAGAGCGGGTTTGAAGTAGCGATTTAATATGGATATGACTGGTGCGATTGTTGACAGGAACTATCGAAAAGGTGCGTAATAAATTGGATCTATTATGTTATGTTTGAGCTGTATTAAACCCCTTTAATTAGAATAAATATTTTTCTTCACATATAGTTGCAGTTCATTTATTGAACTTAAGACTGCGCCGAGCAAACGCCGAGCGTCCAGTGGCGCCCTCATTACTATTATTATGTTTTATAATTAACTAAAGAATTTCCTTGAAATCAGACGATAGGTTTTTGTAGTGCAAGTAAAAACACAATTTATGGAATACGTAACAATTTTTATTAACAACTACCCTTTGAGTAGTCAGCTTAACGGAAAAAGGTGACCTTTTTCCGTTAAGTTGATAACTCAAAGTTTAATTGTTATTAAACTATGTTATATACCCTATAAGTTATGTTTTCGTTTGTAGTACAAAAACTTACCGTAATATTTTAAGAAAATACTTTAGTTTATTAGAAAACACAATAAAAGTAATGAGGGCGCCACTGTACACCCGGCCTACGCTCGGCGTAGTCTTAATTATCCATAAGATTGCATTGCGGTAAGTAAGTAATAAGATAACTGAAAGTCCAATAAACAACATGATCTAAATATATAAAAGGAGAAACTGACTGACTGACTGACATAATATCAACGCACAGCCTAAACGGCTAAACGTAGGGCACTTGAAATTTGGAAGGGACGTAGCTTAGGTACCGTAGAGGTGCACTAAGAATTCCCGAAATTCCCACGGGAACGGGATTTAGCGGGAAAATTATTAACTCAAAAAAAATGTTTTGCCCAACGAAGTGGACACGGGAACAGCTAGTATCTAATAAATAAATGTATCTATCTATCTAACCAATCGCACAAGTCATATCCATATTAACTTTGTAACCGCTACTTCAAATCGTCTCTCTACTGATAGATGTGAGTCGACCCCAAGGCGGTGTCGCTGGCCCGCACCTCTCTCGCGGCGCTGCCGAGCCCGCTGGCGCCGGAGCCGGGCGCGGAGAGGCGCGGCGCGTCGGCCGAGCGCGCGCGCCGCGTCGTCGCGTGCATCGCCTGCAGCCGCTTCGCCTGCGCGTACAGCTGCGCACGACACCACTATCGTATAAGTCTCTGTCAAAGAGTACACTATAACGTACGCCGGCTGTATTTTATTTTATGAGCTGCGATGCAAAAAATAGTCTATACATTTAGGCTTTTTTTTTTATGGCATAGATAAGACAAACGAGCACACAGACCACCTGATGGTAAGTGGAAACTGTGACCCATAAACATTCGCATTCACAAGACTGCAATGCAATCCTAAGACTGCAAACGCGTTGCCAACCCTGAGGGAGGACTAAGATGGAATGCCTCTATGCTAGTCATTTCACCGGCTGTCTTATCCCCAAACCGGAACACAACAATGCGAACACTGCTGTTTGGCGGTAGGTTAATGGAAAAAAAATGTAAACAAAACAACCACGTGATATAGTTCGTCAGCCAATAGAAGCAGACATTGTT
>OZ014465.1:9973498-9996049 GCA_963966035.1 Acleris laterana | reverse complement strand
GGCCGCGCGGCGCAGGCGGTCACGAGGAAGCCCTTCTAACACATTCAACAAGTGAGGAAGTGGCATTTCCATTGGGACAGGATTACTCCTGTGATAGTTGTGGAAAACAGTTTAGGTTAAAGACCTCTTTGAAAAGGCATATTCAAAACAAAAACATACTGATGGAAAACTACATACTACTGCTACTCATGATATTCGTGAGTTAAAACTACATAAAGTAATTCGTACTACAGATGTAAGTACTATATACTTGCGATATTTGTCAAAAAACGTTTCAAGTACGTACGTACCGAACGGTTTTGAACGAACATATGCTAATTCATACTGGGGCTGGAGTTCGACCTCACACTTGCGACATTTGTCAAAAATCTTTTAGGCTAAGATATCATTTACGGCAACATAATTTAGTTCATACTGGAGGTGAACGACTCACTGTCAGAAAACGTTTGAACTTTACTCATATTTAACTAGACATAATAACATAGTGCACGCAAAACAAACACCCCACTCTTGCAAAATTTGTCAGAAAACTTTGAAGAGTCGAGCGACTTTGACTCAACATAATTATGCTAGTTCACACTGGAGTTAATCCTCACACTTGCGACATCTGTCAGAAAACGTTTATAGATTTTACTCGTTCAGTAATGACAATTGGGTGGACGAAAATTTTATGTCTAATCGAGTAACCCCTAAAGATCATATTATCATTACAGCAAACACAAATATAAAATAGCTGGTTCTTAAAAATTAAGACTGACACAAAACAACAATAGGGAATATGCACAAAATTTAAATTGGACTGGTTTTTTTTTTCTACAACTGAAAAATCAATATGATAACTGTTACTTATTTAGTATATGATTTTGTGCATATGTTTTAACACTGTTATGTAAATATAATTATATTCATTATTAGTATTCATTATTATTATTCTTCTGTTTTAGGAGGTTGCAAGCATGCGTCGACCAGTGTCGACTGCTACTGGAAAAAATCAAAGCTTTCTTCAGTTGGTACAAGCCTTAAATTTATAAAGGCTAAAGAACTATGTAATGCACGTAAGCGTAAGAATGTGCCAGAAACTTCGAACACTATAAGTTTTCTATCAGTTTTTAAAAGTGACTGTCAGATTGTGGGTAATAACAGTAATCAATTAATGAAATACTTTAGTGAATCAAGTATTACAGAAAAATTGTCAATCCACTATTTGAACACAATAAGTAAGGCAACAAACCCTGATGACTTCATACAACATTGTAAGCAAATGATGTCCGTGACTGCATGTGAAGAAGCTGCATTAGCAACTGTTGACCAAAGGGACTGCCCATTGTGGCATGAACTCCGATTTTCTAGGATCACAGCTTCTAAAGCATATGAGGCTGCACATTGTAGTGTTTTAGATGGAACAACATCCGAGTCCATAATGGGAGCACGCCAATTAAGGGATACTGAGGCAATGAAAAGGGGAAGATTACTGGAACAACAAGTTATAAATGAAGTGGAAAAACAAAGAAAAATTCAAATTAAAAGACGTGGCTTACTTTTGAATCCAAATTACCCCGTTATAGGTGCTTCTCCAGATGGTGAAAGTGATACTTATAGTGTTGAAATCAAATGCCCTTTCTCAGACAAAGCCATGAGTACATACATTAGTTCAGAAAATAGAGTGACCTCAAAGTACATGGCACAAGTGCAATTACAAATGCATTTCTCGAGCAAAAACAAGGCCCTATTTTGTGTTGCCCACAGTGATTTTGAGACTTCTAGAAAAGTAAATATTTTAGAGATTGATTATGATAATCAACTGTGTCTAAACCTTTTAGAGAAATGCATTTTATTTTGGACTCGTGCTATCTACCCAAAACTGTCTAAATAGCTCTGCTGTACCTATGTGTGTACAGGGTTCCCAGAACTCAATGTTAACCCGCCGAGAGTTGATAGACCGGCTACAAAGCTCGAGATTTTGGCCGTTCTATCAGCTCTCGGCGGGTTAACGTACATAGGGGTTGAATCGATATTTAACCCCTACATAATGTTCAGCAATTTGTAGTATTTAAGGAGATATTGATCATTTTAAACTGAATATAGGCAATTTGTCCTTATGTCCGTGTCATAAATACCACTTCAATTCATATTTTATTTAAATAGTTTTTCAGTAGTATCTTACATTATTAGAATCATTACAATCAGCAAAGTGTTTTAGCACATTTTCCTGTTTTTTTTTAATCAACTTTTTAAGCAAATACATCTATAGTTGGTTTCTTCATACTAAGTGTAGAACAAACACTGAGAACATCTAGTATAGAAAAACAAACTAAATGTGATTAGATTACTTAAAAAGTTTATTATATAAAAACAGGAATAAGGGCTTAAAAATTTTGCTGATACGTAATGTAATGATTCTAATATTGTAAGATACTTATTGTACAACATACTAATGTATATACTGTAAGACACTGTAACTGTACTGTAATAAAATAAGATACTGTAACTGTACTGTAAATAAAACGAAGCTATAATTGAATTTACTTTTTTATAAAAACATCCTGCAAATTAATCAAACCACATCCTACTATTATTACCTCATCTATGATTGGAATTAAATTGTGGTCTATACAGGCATGCGGTAGTAGCATGTGAAACTCTCTTAATCTATTTATTACACATTCAATATGTATTCTCAATTCTGCAATCCGTTTAGAAAGTTTTACTTCTTCTTTTGTGCTTGGTAACAACTTTGAAACTGATGGTGGCCGTATAAGTTTGGTACTTTTAGCTTCTAATAAATGTGACAAATCTTTGAATCCTCTATCTGCCGTTATTGCTTTGTTACGGGGTAACAATTCTAAATAACCGCAGTCCTGAACAATCGCCACATCGGTAGCGCTACCGCCATATCCTTCAGAGATACAATTTACTGATCCATCTGGTGTGCATGAAATTAAGTACTTCAAAGTATTACATTTTCTGTACTGAGACCAAGTAAGCGATTGATGGAGTGCATCAGATGGTTTCTCAATCTGAATTTCTAGGCAATCAATTATTGAAACCACATTTGCATACCTGCACCTGAATGATATGGGTAGCCTTTTATACATTTCTGTTGGTGTTGGCCATACAATTAAGTCTTTCATTTTTTCAGCAATAAGAGGTACAGACTTGGAAAATATTTTTCTGACAGTACTCTGGGAATATCCAAATTGTAATGCTAATATGCTAAATGACTCATTTAATTTTATTTTCTTCAATGTAATTAGTATATCTATGGTGGAAAGGGGAACATTTTCACTTAATAATTTAATTAAATGATATGATTTTTTAGGTAATCCCAACAACATTTTGGGTTCTTTTTCTATAGCTATTAATATGCTACTCCGCATTGTACTTTTAAATTGTTTTTCACTATCTGACTCATCATCTTCCATCCAACTTGATTCAGAAGAACAACTTGGTTCATAATCTAGAGATTTCACTGTAGAAAGAGAAGACATTGACATAACATCTGGATTTTCTGCTAACAATTTCATTTCAGGAATTAAAGTTGATTTTGATTTTAATGGTGAGGTTGCAGTATTTTTAACATGGCATTTTAATGGGGATAGTGCTATATTTTTCTTTTTAATAGTGACATGAACACTTTTACTTCTGTGCTTACTTTAATATTCGATTGCACAGCTTTCAATGAATTACTATCTTCAATATGGGATGAAATGCATCCTGCGTCATCACTGCTTTGTTGTGGTGGCTCATATGTTCGTTTGGCAGGGGGCCCAGAGAGTGCTTCTTCTAACAAAGCTAAACGTTCTCTTTTAATTGCACCCATTCTTACAATGGTTGGTGTTATATTTCGGTTTTGGCAATGTGAGGCAGTACCCCTTTTTTAGGGTTCCGTAGTCAAACTAGGAACCCTTATAGTTTCGCCATGTCCGTCCGTCCGTCCCCAGTCTAGCTCAGAGACTCATAGTACTAGAAAGCTGTAATTTGGCATGAATGTACATATTAGTCACGCCAACAAAGTGGTAAAATAAAATTTTGAAAAATATATTTTTTTAATGCACCTCCTCTACACGTAACGTGGGGATGTCTTTTTTTTTTCTTGCCTACCCCATAGTGTGGGGTGTCGTTGGATAGGTCTTTCAAAAATATTGCGGGTTTATGTAAACAATTTTTCGATTAAGGGATCCGTTTATGAAATATTAAGCTTTAAAGCGCTATTTTTTGTTAGAGTCAAGTGTCCCCCCCCCCCCCCTACAGCCAAAACTACAAGTACTAAAAATCTGAAAAAAATCTTCAACGAAAGCGCATATAACGAATTTTAAAGGAAAACTATCACGGCTAAGTAGACATGATTAGTTCCTGAGATACAGGCGATTAACGGGTTTATACCTACTAAAAATCATCTAAGACAGCGCCAAATAACTTTAAATAGAAAATTGTTTCATACATGTTGATTTTTGAGATAGTTTTTTGTGTTTGTCGTTACGGCTTCGGAACCCTACACTGAGCATGGTCCGACATGCTCTTGCCCGGTTTTTTTAGTCTAAGTGTTACTTTTACACCTTCTTGTTTCATTATGTTATAACGAACATAATTTTCTGTATCCTCCTCTATCTGTAATCAAATTATACAATAAGATTATTTGAGACTAAATATGAAAAAGAAAGTGAACATACTTATCTAAAAGATCCTTTTGATTCGCTGTAGGTAAGTATTCTTAGTATGGTTTAGGAACAGAACTGAATAGTTTTATTATGCAATAGTTGTATAAGAGAGGTCAAAATATATGAGTGGCGTGAGTTACGATGTGAGCCGAAGGCGAACATCGTAAAGGAAAGCGCCACGAGTGTTTTTTGACTTAGTTATACACCGTTGCATACAATACTTTTTCTACGACTAGGTTTCAAATGAAATGCAAAATTAAGCGAAAAAACTTACAAACGAACGAACGAAGTAAAGAACAACAAACGAGCGGGAAACAAGAAAATGACAAAATATGTGTCTATGGTTTACTTTGTTTTTAAATTGACGGAATGGAAAAAAGAATTATTTACAATTCCAAAACATTTTAATTTGACCAATCAGAATACTTCACTAAATTAAATCCACCAATCACAATACACATCGACTGTCAAACGGAACGATAGGTTCTTTTAGGTACGTGTTTCTCTTTAACTAATTTAAATCTTTTAAAAAAACTTTGTAATTCGTATCAACCAATCAGAATACAGCTATTTTAAAATCGACCAATCAGATAACTGAAATCATTTCTCAAAACATTAGGTGTTTTATAGTCCCTATTTCACAATCGTTAAAATATGATTAACAGGCTACACTTAGTAATCTGTGGCGTATCGTTAGGGCGACTTGCGGGTGGTAGGACCTTGTGCAGGGTCCGTCCGGATCGCTACCACCATCTTATCCATTAACCTACCGCCAAACAGCAGTGTTCGCATTGTTGTGTTCCGGTTTGGGGATAAGACAGCCGGTGAAATGACTAGCATAGAGGCATTCTATCTTAGCCTCAGGGTTGGGCAACGCATTTGCAGTCTTAGGATTGCATTGCAGTCTTGTGATTGCGAATGTCTATGGGTCACAGTTTCCACTTACCATCAGGTGGCCTGTGTGCTCGTTTGTCTACTCGATGCCATAAAAAAAAAAAAAAAAAAAAAAAAAAAAAAAAAAAAAAAACGACACCGAGAGCTGTTATGGGGAATAGAGTTATAGACTTTTCTGAAGTCATATTATCTATGTTCTTATAATAGTGTTCGTGACTATGTAAAAGACTAATAAAAGTACAGGAGTAGAAAAAGTTTTTATCGGGTGTACTTCTAATAGTGTTTTTGCATTCAGGTACAAGGCAATACTTATAAGGTGGTTTTTGAAGGTTTTCCATGGTTTAAATACTCTTAAAGCTAGTTTTAAACAATCACACCCGCATATCGTATTGAACAACCTGTCAATATGGCGACATACATAGTATTTGACGTCATCAATCACTTCAAACAGAGCTCGCGCGGATATGGCGGCATTTCAAAATGTCAAAATTAGTCTCAATTTTAAATAATTTTTAATGCCTAAATACGACATTTTTCAATAGTATATAATTTTTTTCCTATGTTATGAAAATTCAAAATTCAAAATATTTATTCAGTAAATAGGCCACATGAGGGCTCTTTTACACGTCGGTAATACAGGTGAGTCTACCAGCGCAGCGCTTCGGACAAGACCATCATTACGAACTGCTATGGCATAAGCTGGGGGAGACTGGTTTGCCGGTTGAGTGTGTGGCTGTCTTGAGGCACTGGTACAGCAATCAGACCAATCAGGTTAGGTGGGCCAACGCTCTGTCTGGTGAGTACAGACTGGAATGCGGGGTTAGACAGGGAGGGATCACGTCTCCTAGGCTGTTTAACTTATATGTTAATAAACTGATAGAGGGGCTTAGCAGCATGCATGCTGGCTGTTATGTAGGGAGCACCTGTATTAATAATGTAAGCTACGCTGATGATATGGTGCTGCTCGGCCCTTCGGTCGGCGCAATTGAACAACTGCTGGCTACTTGCGAAGCGTATGCCGGAGCACATGGGCTAGTGTACAACCCCGCTAAAAGTCAGGTTATGGTTTTTGCGGCGGGCAAAATAAAGCCATACTATGTACCTCCAATCAGTTTGAGCGGTAGTTAGCTGTTGGTCGTAGACAAGGTCAAATACCTGGGACACGTGATAACGAGCGATCTAAAAGATGATCTTGATATTGAGAGGGAGCGCAGGGCGCTAGCGGTTCGTAGTAATATGCTTGCTCGCAGGTTTGCTCGATGCTCAAATGAAGTAAAAATAACGCTTTTAAAAGCCTATACGCAATCTTTTTACTCGAGCAGCCTGTGGGTTGGGTATACAAAGCGAACCTATGGCGCCCTGCGCGTCCAATACAATAATGCGTTTAGAATGCTGTTGGAGCTGCCGAGGAGGTGTAGTGCATCAGGCATGTTCGCCGAAGCACGTGTAGACGGGTTTCAGGCGATCATGCGCAAAAAGATAGCGTCACTGTTAGACAGAGTGAGGGCAAGCGACAACAGCATTCTAAATGCGATAGCGGGAAGATTTGATTGTCCAATCTTATCTTTTTGGATTGGACAGATCAAGGGCGTTGCCCAATTTGTTATTTAAAAAACAAAAATATGTTTAATTTTCTAATTTAGTTTTAAGTCAATTGTTACTAACACACTATGGATCTTGGTCTGAAATAAAGAATTTTATTATTATTTATTATTATTATTATTGCGGAGAAGAAGCGCCGCAATAAACTCCAGCAAAGGCTTCGATCAACAATATACAACTAGATAACAGGTCAGAGAACAAAACACGGCCCAGCGAATAATACTCCCACTTCAAATTGGGAGCTTACTTGAATTTAGGCCTGATTCACACTTTGCGAAGTGCAAGTGCGAAGTTCATACATTTGCTGTCAAGTGGCAAGTAGTAAATGTATGAACTTCGCACTTGCACTTCGCAAAGTGTGAATCAGCCCTTAGTTCGCTTTCAACTACGCCAACAGTGACACGTGTCACAATGCCTCAATGCGTTTTCAAAAACTGCAAAAATAATCACCGCAACAAAAATTTTTCAGACGGAATATCATACTTTCGGAAAGTAAATGTCGACTCGTAATATTAATTAGCAAATAACTAATTATTTCTTTTAAAATAATTTATTTTAGTTTCGGACCAACAATTGTCAATAGGTATTTGGTTGTTGCAGAACAGTTGCGTCTATGGAGTAGTTTAATACTTTATATTTTTTGCAGTCGTAAATTTAATATTCATTTCGTCGCTGTGCCTGCACGAATCGCTATGTGTTTTGGAGCTACTTTACAGGAGAAACATAAAACTGGTTTTCTCGGTTGATGTTGGAAGCAGATAAAGGAAAATTTATATGATAATATTATACGGATTTTTATGTTAATTAAGATTCATTTTGAAAATATATCACGAACAATAAAGCTTCTAAAAAAACTTTTCCATTAATTTGTTACATAGCGATAATTATTCTAGCTCTTAAATACCCGTCATGTGCTTCCTGGGTACATAGCTATTTTTAGACACTATGGAGACTATTTTAATTGTGCTTTTTAAAAACACATAGCTATTTTTTAAATAACCCTTACTGTAATAAATGTTCGCTACAATCTTTACTTTTATAATTTACTTTATTATAATTAGGTACTCAAACCTTTGCAGTACCTACCTAACAGGTAGTGATGAATTATTAGTCACTAAAAAAATATAAAGAGGTAGTCAAATGAAAACAACATTACTTTTTATTTTTTATTGTAAGGTACATTAAGGTACACTAATATATCTTAAATCAAAAATAGAAACAGCAATTCGAGTAACATAGTCAGTAGTCACTTGCAAAATTCAATTGTATTACTCTATTTTTCTTAAGTATAACAAATTATTACATGCAAATGACACAAACGCGTCAAAACAAAAAAAAATATAGAAAAATTACAGAAAATTATAAAAGTGTACGGTACCTACATAATAATTCTGGGCAGGGCTCGGAAACGTTATTCAAAATAACGTTTTAAAAACGTTTCGAACCGTTCTTCGTTCAACATTTTGTTCGGAACGGAAACGAAACGAGAACGTTATCAAAAACCGGTTTAATCCACGGGACGCGGCCGCGCGCGGCGTTCGGCTACAAAGCGGCGACAAGCATGAACTTGTTTAGTAGGTAATCTTAGATCTGCCCTACCGACCCTACCGTATGTTTTGATTGCATTTTCATTTCATCTTTCATCCCGATGCGTGTTCACCAATTGGGCGTTTTCAGAAAAAGTTGTTGGTTGAAAAAAGTCGTGTCCCATGACTTTCATGGCTGATTATTCGAATTTAAAGAAGACATATCAAATGTTTTTTTTTTTACATTAAATAACTTATTAACTGCAGAAATACAGTAGAATTATGCAAATCAATCTTTGTTAAATTTAAAATAAAGCCAAAATAAGAAAAAAATACATCCTATTTTGACGTGTCCCACACCCTCCACGCCACATTCGGAGTTAGATAAAAAATACTAAATAAGACTGTTTAAAAGTCAGCAGTTGTGTCCTGGTCAGTTATGAACCGATCTTTAATTTTAAACCGTAAAACAAGTGCGTTTACATAGAAATTTCTCTGAAAAATACAGGTTTTAATCTGTCCCGCGAAAAAGCGCATGGGGAATTTCCCGCATACGCGACCGTATTTTTAATATGTTCCTGGCAATAAAACACCACAATACATGAAAATTCTGAATTATGGCAGCATTTTTAGTTTATGGTAGTCGTCATTTGGTTTCAAATGACAGCAGTTTGTCCGTGAAATGTGTTTAGAGTGGTCGCGTGGAGTTTGCACCTTAAATAGGTTTCTTCATACGACTCCAATTTTAACAAGGTAAGATAATCCTGTGTTTTTGATTTTTTATAATGTTATATTTAATAATTAATGCTGATTCGGAATCAAAGGCAATATTTAAAGAAAGTTCAATAGTTTATTTGTAATTTTATGTGAATGTTTGAATGGCATGGATACGTCACCTCCAAACCGCCACGGTCGCGTTAAAAGAACTAAAAAGTGGCGTAATAGAATTCTTAAGCTCGTTTCATAAAGTTATTTAAAGATTATTTTAATAAAATGCCAATTATTTTATTTAACCTACACAAATGATTTTTCGCAAAGTACCTATGTTTGCCTGTCCGTCTGTCTGTGGGTTTGTTTAGGTCAATTCTTGCAATTCAGTTTTGAAGCAGTCTTTTCCGCTACTGGAATGGGCTGAAATTTGGAATACGTATGTAAACCCGATGACGATTCAATATTATGGTTTCATTGAGCTGGTATAAAGATGAAGCCGGAAGGTGCCCACGGGAACTCTGTAATTAAACAATGCAACCCCATCGAGTTTGGGCTCGTTTGTTTTGTCTTGACAAGCACTTTGATCAGAGATGGAATCCGGGGTCTGATGATAAAACAGGAAGGTGCCCACGGGAACTCTGTAATGAAACAATGCAACCCCATCGAGTTTGGGCTCGTTTGTTTTGTCTTGACAAGCACTTTGATCAGAGATGGAATCCGGGGTCTGATGATAAAACAGGAAGGTGCCCACGGGAACTCTGTAATTAAACAATGCAACCCCATCGAGTTTGGGCTCGTTTGTTTTGTCTTGATAAGCACTTTGATCAGAGATAGAATCCGGGGTCTGATGATAAAACAAGAAGGTGATTACTTTATTTTAAACGAATTGAGAACCTCCTTTTCTTGGTCGGTTAAAAAGGATGATGATGAGTCAACGATCTCATGAGATTACTTGTTAAAATTCATTAATTTAATTAATTGTTTTAGTATAAAAATATTGCAATATGAACGTAGCCTTATAGTTCCTAAACGCCATTTCGAGCTTCACTATACGTCACTGTCCCGTTATTAATGTGATTGAATTTCTTAAATATTTAATATTACATCAAAGATATTAAGAAGCTATTATTGTTAAACACATTCTATTTAACTAATAATTCGTTAAAAAAGAACATTTTTAAATAATATTACGCATTCGTCGCTCCAAAGACAATAATATATAGTACAAAGTACTGAAAGGTGGCGTTAAGGAAAAGTTTTGTCATAAAACTTCATAGTATTATAATGATATGATTAATAATTATTTTTTTAGAACACTTTTTAGTTCAAGTTTTATCAATAAAGCTTCAGAACATTTTAAACCTTTCTAGTTTTCTTTAAAACCCGTTCTAAAATGAGTGGCGTAATAGAACTTCTTACGAGCAGAAACGAAATCAAATTGGATTTTTTTACTGAAATAGTCATTATTTTATTTTAAACTATCGACCCGCCCTCGCTTCGCTTCGGTTTATTTGAGTTTTCTATAACACACGTACATAAAACAAAATATATTATAGATAAAAACCTTCCTCTTGAATCACTCTATCTACTAAAAAAAACTGCATCAAAATCCGTTGCGTAGTTTTAAAGATCTAAGCATACATAGGGACAGACAGCGGGAAGCGACTTTGTCTTATACTATGTAGGTAGTGATTTAGTATTTTCATGTTGCTCATTTAATATATTATCGATTTTACTACATTTTAAAGTTAACTAAAAAATTTTTTAAGTGGAATTTCTCTAACGTCACCAACAACTTTTTCTGAAAACGCCCAATTATGTACTCCTCACAGAATAATGGTACTTTCTATGTGTCCAATAATAATCTAAGCTCTAAAGAAACAAGCAAAGAAAACCGCGTCGCGTGGCTGCTAAATACTAACTGACTGGATGATATTTAATTTTGTAATATTCCTACCGAACCCAGCAAATGGGAAAAAACGGTTAAAAACGTTATATGGATCAAAAAAGATTTAAATTTCGTTCTTGTTCAAAAACGTTTTCTATAACGTTATTTGCGAACGAAACCGAAACAAATCGTTCCTTAGGCATTTAAGACGAAACCGTTTCGAAAAAAATACCGTTTTCCGAGCCCTGATTCTGGGTACCTAGTGACCTAGTGAGAAAGTGTATAAGTCGACTTAACTTGTTCTCTAAAAGGGTATGCACATAAACGGAGTATACTAGACTTAAAACCTTTTTCACCTGATCTTCAGGTGACTTACACCCTTTTTCACTAGGACCCCAAATAGGTACATGCACCGTGATTACCATCCTTTTTATGATAATTTGCATCGTCAATTATTAATGATGCAAATTATCATAAAAATTATGGTAATCACGGTGCATGTATGGTTTCAAACTTTGTAAATGGTTAAATTTAGTACCGTCGATTTTTAATGGAGCATTATACAGGTTTGTAGGTTCTCTGGTTTCAGATGTATTAAACCTCCTTTGTGGTAAAGTTACCCAGGCATCCGAGTGACGTATAGTTTGTATTTAACATCACCATTAACATAAAGCAGTCCTCTTATATCTGTGACAGTCGGGTCACCAGTTTCTCTTCCTGGTCTTATACTTGTAAGCCACCGGCACATCCTCATAATTTTTGAAGAAGGTATAGTCCAAATGATGAACAATAAATATAAGGCTGCGAAGGTCGAGCTTGCATCATTTTGAAGATATAATCAGATGGATAAAATACATGCATAAAATACCATCCCATAATTATTGTTACACGCCTTTTTTTTTAAATCCCAAAGAAGCAACACCCAAAAGCACAAAATAAACTGACAATACAGACACACACACACACACACACACACACACACACACACACACACACACACACACACACACACACACACACACACACACACACACACACACACACACACACACACACACACACACACACACACACACACACACACACACACACACACACACACACACACACACACACACACACACACACACACACACACACACACACACACACACACACACACACACACACACACACACACACACACACACACACACACACACACACACACACACACACACACACACACACACAATGCTAAGAATAATACGTTTCGTGCACTTTTTGAATTGACGAATTTATTTTTAATATCAAAAAAGAATAAGTGCAAAAAACGTACTATTAAGCAATTATTTAAAATTGAATCGTAAATGTACTTACCTACTCATTCACTTTTTATTCACAAATTGCACATTTTAATTATTCACCAACAAAATATCTCTACCTTCCCTCATGAACCGCAAAAGAGCAATGAGCCAATGATCGAAGAAAGTAGTTATGTGTCAATTCATAGGAGTTTTGCAAAATGTAGACAGGTCTCAGCTTGTACAAAAATGTCGCTAAGTGCTGCGAAACACATCTCGGGCGCAATCGACAGGATCAAACTTGTACAAAAATATCGCTATGTGCTCAAAACACATATCGGGCGCAGTATCTGCATTGTTATTGTGGAGAAACTATTTTAGTTATGTGATTTTTGTCACTAAGCTATTATTAAAGGAACATTTAATATATGAACATCACATAGCTAATTTTGTCACTCCCAGAAATATTGAAGTTAGCGCTACGGTATTTTTAGAGCATACGTATATTGAAATAAGGTTCAAATTGGCATCAAAACCCAAAAATGAGAAAAAATCACATAGCGACTTTTGTAGGCGCAGCGACGATTTGTAGATTTCCTGGTGATCCATTTCACTGTCCGGTATGGAATTCCATCGTCGCGAGTGAACGGCAGGAGGAGTTTTTTAGACCCGGAAAAAGTTCCGTCGTATGCTCGATCCATTTCGACAAATTCGATGTCGTGGGAAATTCGCAAAGATGTCGATTGCGTAAAACGGCTGTCCCTAAATTGCAGGTTATTAACCTTGCCTTAATATAATATGCTACTTATCATTATTTTTGTGACGTGAAACTGAGGCTAAGTAGATATGTCACTTTAATGCCTACGGAAACTGTATCGAATTCGAAGATGATGATTTAGTTATTGTACCTAAAGTGTTAGGATTGCTAAAGTACCTGTCTGTCTGTTACTTTAGAATGGCTAAACGGCGGCTAGACCGATTTGTCTGAAATTTGGTTTGTAGAAATCCCAGGAAAAGTCACATGCTACTTTTAGAGCAGGAAAATTACAGAACTCATTTCTACAGGAACAGCTTAGTAAACGTGCCGACATTGACACGGGACCTATATAGATTTTTTATTTAATTTTAATATATTTGTATCACAGATTATAAAGTTACAATTGTGAAATTTTATAGGTTCAATCCCCACGCCAAGATGATCTGATTAAAAGAGTTCCAATACATCAACAAGAGATACCAAATTTAAAGGTTAAGGAAGTTATAAATTTTTCAAGTAGCTATTAGGGTTTTTGAAAACGGTTCTATGTCTTGTTACAAAAATATAAATATGACGATTTACAAGCCCACAATATTGTATATTATCTATACTAATATTATAAATATGAAAGTGTGTATGTTTGTCCGCCTTTCACGCTTCAACCGCTGAACGGATCGAGATGAAACTTGGCACACATATTGTTTAGGTCCTGGAATAAGACAGGATAGTTTTTTCTCGGGCAATTGGACAGTTCCCGAGGGAGCAGCGATAAACCACTTCTAGGCGGACGGAGTCGCGGGCGAAAGCTATTCTTAAATAATGAAAAAATAGCGTGAGTTGTTGTTTATATTGAACCGACCTGCTACCCACCTTAATATTATTAAGTATAAAGCTACTCCATTTGTACTTTGTTCGCGGTGACATTGGCACTCCGCTAGTAGAAGCTGCATAAGGTAAAAATACGAGCCTCTAGTCGAAGCAACATAAGATGATAAATAGTTTCAAGCAAAATTAAGCATTGCGTTAATGACATACCATTTAAATTAGAATGTTTTATTTTGACAATGATTGTATACAAGTATGAAGTATGTATAGGTCAGGTCGCCTGGGACACTTTTCGAAGAGAATTTTGTATAGAACCCACCCGGCGTCTATAGGTTGGTATGTCGATGAGCAAAGGTCATTTTTTTCAATCATAAAAACATAGTACTTAAAACTAAGTTACATTAAGTAAAGTAAGTTACATTAGGTAATAAAGTTGAACTGGACGGGAACTGTCAACCGTCATCCCGCGAAGATCGCGTGTGTGAAGATTCAGTGTCTAAAATCTAAATAACAGTGTTATTTCCGAGAAAAACGCAAAAATTCTTAAGATTAATCAATACTGTGTTTGTGGAAGTGTTATCTCAGTGTTTTATCATTAAATACGACTCAAAAACCCTTTCGTAAAAATCTAACTCAGTGAAAAATATCTACTCCTACCCTCTTTTGGATAATAAATATCACCTTCTAAATTTTCGATAAAATTATTTTGACACTTGAGTGTTGCCACAAAAAACCTAATGTTACCGTGGTTAGCATTTAAATTCCCCAAAAATTATGGATAAACCAAATGATATCCAACAAAAAGAAAACAACAACGGGAACTCAAGAGGACCCAAGAAATATACCCAGCAAGTGTTTCACCCAAGTTTATTTCAGAACAACACTGTTAAAATGTCTTCAATTAGTAATCCTATTCAAAATTTACCATCAACATCTGACTATCTATCAGGTGAGAACACAATGAATGCCACAACGGATTATCTCAACGAGACAGAAAGCCAAGACACAACATCATCGTCGTTGTCAGAGCATCCACCATGGCAAAAAGTACCTATCCTAAAGAGCTCTAAGCGTAGACGAACTTCTGACTCCCCACCATCACAGGCACAAAAAGGCAGAAATGAGAATAGATTCTCGGGGCTAGAAACGGACGTAACTGGCGACAACGAGAAGCCGGCCAAACAAACTGTACCAAAAGAAAACAAACCACCACCACTCATCTTGTATAGCATTGAAGATGTAAATAAACTGAGGGAAGTAATTGAATCTGTTTTGGCCAAAAATGAATACTCTATTAAGATTGTCAATAAAACCCAGATCCGTATCAGTTGTTCATTGATTGAGGGATACAAAAAGCTAATGTCCCGTGTGCGTGAAATAGGACTCATTGGGCATACCTTCACCCCTAAGGCAGAGAGATGCTGTCGTATAGTAATAAAGAATCTACATTACTCCACACCTCACGAGGCCATTCGTGAAGAAATAGAAAAAACAGGAAACATTGTCCAAGGAGAAATTATAAATGCTCGGGTAGGACCCAATAAAAGGCCCTCAACAACCTTTTTTGTCAATATTGCACCAAGTGACAAGAATAAAGAAATTAAAAGTATCCATAGTATCTATAACACCATTGTTAAGATCGAAGATCCAATTAGACGAAAAACGATAGTCCAATGCACCAAATGCCAGCAGTATGGGCACACTAAAAATAATTGCTTACGACCATTTCGCTGCGTGAAATGTGCGGAATCCCACAAAACTAGTGATTGTCCTAAAGTCGATAAAAATACACCAGCTAAATGTGCACTATGCTTAGGAAATCATCCAGCAAATTATAAAGGGTGTGAAGTATACAGAGAGATACTCAAAAGGCGAACAATAAAGAACAAGCCAATCAACAGAGGAGAAGGAGCCCCTTCGAGACCGGAGAGGAGCGAAGCTCAAAAGCTAGAGCCAATAGCAAACATTGAAGGCAAGAGAAAAACCTATGCAGAAGTACTCCAAAGAGAGCCAATAACACATTCAAACAATTATCCTGATGAACCAACTCAAGACTTGCGGGCCTTACTTATCGCACAATCTCAAAAAATTGATAAATTGTTAGATCAAATGGGTTCCCTAGTGGGACTCTTGACAACTCTTGTGTCTAAACTGCTTAAATGAATGTTCTAAGAATAGCTACATGGAACATAAACGGCTTATCATCTAATAAGCTAGAAGTCGAACATTTTCTACACTCTAATAAAATAGACATACTATTAGTCTCAGAAACACACTTGACTGACCAACGTACTGTAAAGTTTAATGGATATAACATATATGCAACAAACCATCCGAGCGGCACGGCTCATGCTGGAGCTGCAGTCATCATAAGAGGAAATATTAAACAATACTCATTACCAAACTTCAGACACGACTACTTACAAGCTGCAATAGTATGTGTGACGGACTGGAGAGGACCGCTCTACGTTGCAGCGGTGTACTGCCCACCACGCCATAGAATCGATGAAAACATGTTTGGTGACTTCTTCCAATGCCTAGGAGCGAGATCTATTAGTGGAGGAGACTGGAATTCAAAACATACATTTTGGGGATCCCGACTTATCACATCCCGAGGACGAGAGTTAAAAAAGTGCATAGATAGTAGAAAATTGGATGTACTCAGCACAGGAGAACCAACACATTGGCCTACGGACTCGCGAAAAACACCAGATCTCATCGACTTCTTTATTATCAAAGGAATCTCTCATGACTACGTCAAAGTAGAATCCAGCTTAGATGGCACCTCGGATCACTCACCAGTTATATGTACCCTAAGTTCTACGGTCATTCACAAAGAACCAAGAGAATCCCTGTACAATTTCAAAACAGACTGGGACACTTTTCAAGAGTACGTAGAACAAAACGTCGAGCTTCAAATATCGTTAAAAACTGAAGATGAAGTAGAAGACGGTACCAATTATATAACTAATCTCATTCAACAAGCAGCCTGGCTGGCTACGCCTCCACTCAAACACAAACCGCAATCAGGGGACTACACCATAGAAGTACAAAAGAAAGTTACTGAGAAAAGGAGATTAAGACGTATATGGCACATGAGCAGAAACTCCCATGACAAAAAAGCTCTTAATAAGGCTGGACGTGAACTAAAAGAAACTCTCTCTGGGCTTAAAAATAAAACCCTTCAGGATAGACTACAAACTCTGTCTGCTGACTGCAAGGACAACTACTCTCTCTGGAAATTTACACATGACTTCCAAAGACCCCGGGAACCAGTACCACCTCTAAAAAAGAAAAATGGTGGCTGGGCTAGAGACCATAAAGAGAAGGCGGAGCTTTATGCAGAATTCCTAGAAGATGCTTTCAAACCTAACAACGCCCACCCCAGCTATCCTGAAAGGGATATTGATGAAGTCTTGAACTCAGACCAGCAAATGTCCTTACCATTCAAACCTGTATCACCCCGAGAAATCCAACGAGAGATAAACCTACTCAAACTAAAAAAGGCGCCTGGGTTTGATCTAATCACAGCAGAGATTTTAAAGAGACTACCCAGAAAAGCAGTTATCTACCTTACCACCCTCTATAACGCCTGCCTGAGACTGCATTATTACCCAGCACTATGGAAAGTATCTATTATAATAATGATTCCAAAACCAGGAAAGCCTCAAAATGAAGTATCATCTTACAGACCGATCAGCCTGCTACCAATACTGTCGAAGCTATTTGAAAAAGTCATAATGAAACGCCTGATACCAATCTTGCATGAAATCAATGTCATACCTGGTCATCAGTTTGGATTCCGAGCCGATCACTCTACCATCGAACAAATTCACAGAGTAGCCCAAAAAATAAGGCAATCATTAGAAAGAAAGGAGTACTGCTCAGCAATTTTCCTTGATGTTCAACAAGCCTTCGATAGAGTCTGGCATAAGGGCCTAGAATACAAATTAAAATCCATGTTACCCAACTCTGCCTACATGTTGCTCAAAAACTACCTCAAAGAGAGACTATTTCAGGTCAGCGTGGATAATCAACTGTCTACCCTCCGAAAAACCAGAGCTGGAGTACCTCAAGGCTCAGTTCTTGGCCCCATTCTCTACACTATTTACACAGCTGACTTACCTCAATCAGAAGAAGTATTGACTGCTACATATGCGGATGACACAGCAATCCTTGCTAACAATGTAAACTCCACCAAAGCTTCTGAAGTCCTTCAACACCATCTCAAGGCAGTAGAACAGTGGTTAAACAAATGGAGAATACAAGTAAGTACCAATAAGTCAGTTCATGTGACATTTGCACTTAAAAAAGGAGATTGCCCTGCAGTCAAATTGAATAATGTATTACTGCCTCACAAAGATACGGTAAAATACCTTGGCATGCATATAGACCGAAGGCTTACTTGGAGGGAACACATAAGGAGAAAAAGAGATCAATGCAACCGGAAACTTCGAGACTTATTGTGGTTGATAGGCAGACAATCAAAATTAAGTTTAGAGAATAAAATCCTTATCTATAAAACCATACTAAAACCCATATGGTCCTACGGTATCCAGCTCTGGGGGTCAGCCAGTCACTCAAACATTGAAATTTTACAACGCTTCCAGAACAACGCCCTGAAAACCAACGCACCATGGTTCACGAAAATTAGTGACATACACAATTACACAGAAATACCAACAGTTAAAGAAGAAATTAAACACTTCAACAAGGACTACGTGTCTAGACTTGAACACCACATGAACAAGCTAGCAGCAGAACTCATTGACACCACTGATTGTGTATATCGTCTCAAGAGGGCAAAACTGGCTTCACTGTAAACAGCCAAGGGAAATAAAGGTTGCTTCATCGATGGATGTACAACCTCAACGTTGAATACCTCCAGAACATCTGATTAAAGCTAAATAGCTGATTGCAGATATTAAAATACATAAAAAAAAAAAAAAAGGTAATAAAGTTTTTTTACAAATGTAAAGTAATAAACCTTAAACTTTATAAAAAAAAAACTATGAGAACAACACGACGAGGTCTCTACGTCAAAAGCCATAACTAGAATAGAATAATTTATTTAAAAACGAGTCCTTGCAAACGAAATTCATACCAAAGAGTCTTAGTGTTGCTATATACAATATTTATATTTCGCGTAAGTGTCGCGACAGAGGTCGCCGAACCCCAAGTTCGGCGTACTTACTCGACCGTCTATCACCCCTTAAAGGGTATTTATGGGCCTTATGGCATGCGACCTTACTCGCTACAGGCGGTATAGGTTGTCGAGCTATAAGTACGCCTTCTCACTCGCACGTCTAACTGGGTTACTTTTAAGTGATATGTATTTTCAAATATCATATTTATTTATTTATTTATTTAATGGCGTCTACAAAATAATGTAATTTTGTCACTGTCAAGTATATATAAGCAACGTTGTACGGTGAATCCTCTCCTGTCGTCGAAGTCTCGTTATGACCCTTAAAGTTGGCAAGCATCCACTTCAATGGCTTGGTGTAATTATGACCGCTAACTCATTTGGAACCATCTTTTCACTGTTATTTTATTCGATGCAACTTCTTCATCAATGTTACAAGATGTCCCACAAAACTGCCCTGGATTTGTTTATTATTTAAAAATTCAATAGACCTCTCATAGCCTAGAAGCGAAGGCTTTAAAACAAACCATATTTAGACATATCCTATAATCTGTGAAACCAACGTTCAATCAGTCAGTGACACAGATTATAAGGGTACGTCAGCTGTTAGTGTCATTGATTGGACATAATAATATACATATCCTATAATCTGTGGTATCATGTGTCATGTCATGTAAGGTAGTCAACAAACATTAAAAATTGAAATCTATAGAATAAGAAGAACAATCTGTCTGTTGCCATGCGTGCAAGAAACAAGCAACAAACCATAACTATCATAACAAAGCAATGTACTTAAACGAGCAGTGTAGTACCACAGATTATAGGATATTGTAGTACTACCGGTGGTTGATGAGGTTTCCTGGCATTGTTTACCTCATTCATTGCTATACTAACATGAAGTAAATTTTGTATTGAAGTAATAGAAGTGTCACCATGAGTTCTTTTGATGATGTGCTGGCGGTGTGTGTGAAGGAGGAGCCGGCTTGGGACGCTACGGATGACGCGACCGCGGGCGGGCACTTGGGACAAGAGATCAAGGTTGAGTTCGAGCTGGGCCCGGAGGAGCTACAGCCGCAGGACATCGCCTTCTCAATGACGAGTAAGTTATAACATGATCGTGATTAAAACATGTTTACCTGCAAGGCACCATTTAGTTGGTTCTTTGGGATACAGTTTACACAATGTCGTGTGTTAATAATGTTGTTTGATGAACCATTAGCCTTGTTGGTACTTTGGTAGTGACTAGGGTTGCCAGACATACTATAATATAAAGTATTTTACTTTATTTTGCCTCTGTATACTTTATTATATACGAAACACATAAAGTATGCTAAAATACTATATTTGAAACTGAAATTCAAAGATCACAAGTTGACGTTAAAATTCGGGTTTACGTAAACATTTCCGAACGTACTCATAAAAAAGTGAGGAAAATATTAAAAATACTTTATTTTTTCAGTGTATACTTTATTTTTAAAGCCTTCAAACCGCCAAATACTATATATCTCAGAAAAAAATCTGGCAACCCTAGTAGTGACCCTGCCTATGGAGCTAGCTGCCCTGGGTTCAAATATAGGTAAGGGCAGATAGTTTTGTGATTAAAGACTGTACACGATAAAATCTGGCCATGCATGATCTGGTGTATCTTTGCGATGAATGCATATTTTTAAGCAGTTTTTTTTTAATATGTTGTATAATTATAATACTATATCGTCAGTGCGCCTGCAATACCGCGTAACTAACAAATTAAATAAGTTGCAAAGTACACCTTAGCACCTAAGTCAGTAAGGTACATTTTGCAACTACATGATTTTTTTACTTACGCGGTATTGCAAGAGCAACGACGATATAATGAAATAAAATCGTATCATAATGTATGGGTATGTGTTAGTTTTCGCCAAATATATTCTATCATACCTTTCATCTCTTGTACAGCGTTTTTTGACAATAATAATAATAATAATAATAATTTATTTTTATTTCGAATGTCATGGATTCATATTTGTTAGTAAGTACACAAATTCTTATAAACTACTTGTTAAATATTCACTCACTTCCTGCTTCTACGCCACAACTGTATTTATATTGTTACAAGCAGTTTTACCCACAATAGAATGTCGTCTTACGAAAAAAATACTTTTTGAAACTCATTTCTATTTGTAGTAGTCAGGAAGACTTTTTACTCCAAGCACTGAAAGTTGTTTTTGTATGGGAGGCATTTATTTGTCAAAAAGTCAAATTCGCCAAAGTTAAAAAACCTCAGAACTATCTTAATCTGAATATAATTAGGAAAGTTTTAACTATTGTGGTAAGATAATTTAATAACGTATAATTTGGCTTGTATAATTAAAAATAATAAAATGTTTTAAAACGGAGAATTTGGTAAAGACTGTCAGAAGATTGTGGACAAAAAAATAAAGGTACTGTGGATTATATAAGGGTCTAAGATACAGACGCTCTTACATTTTATTATGATTGTATTTTTATTATGTAGTTTCATAACCACTGACTATTACAAAATGAACCCATTGCAAAAAGAGAACCATTTAGTTTTTTAAGTTAAAATATGTCACTTAAATAATATTAAAAAAAAAGAAACAGTGTTAATCAGGCATAAGCATAAATACTCTAACTATTCTTCTTCTGATGTGAAACAATTTCGTTATTGTCCAATTTCTCTGCAGACCAAGTTGGGGGCACAGCAGAGCTAAGGTCGGATTTTTATTCTCACAGAAAAAATGTAAACAAAGTTACGTCACTGTCAAAGTGACATTTCAGGGGATCTCAAAGTTTGGGCCAGCAAGAAATATAATATTTAGTTATCATTTCGCTCGAACCGTGATATAAAAATAATTTTGAGATATAATTGAAATTAAAATCGCATAAATGAGTCACTGGAAAGCAATTACGACGGCAGCACGAATGGTGAAGCGAAGCGAGTGCAGTAACGTCCCAAATCTTTCAAGCAGCCGTCAACTTGTTAACACGGGTGTATCGAGTCAATGATACCAGTGCAATAAATAAATTATGCGTAAAAAAACGGTTTTCACGTTTTAAATTAACACAACAAAGAGTTTATATCAAAATGAAGTTTTCCATCAACAGATTAAATTCTTGAATCTTAATTACAATATGTAGTTTTTTTATAGACAGTCGATTTCTTATAATTGTGGAAAGTAAAAATATTTTGAATACTGCAATTGTTTTTCGTTTACGGCAACACCTTTGTTTACATTTTTTCTGTGGGAATAAAAATCGGAC
>OZ014465.1:9898864-9973298 GCA_963966035.1 Acleris laterana | reverse complement strand
AGTTTGTTATTAATTGAGACGGGACTACATAACAGAATTTTTTTCCTACCCGTGAGTGTCCCACTGCTGGGCAAAGGCCTCTCCCCTTGATCTCCATGAGTCCCAGCATAATTATGATCACTAAAAAGTATAAAATAAAATAAAAGTAAAAAAAAACAAAAACCCGCCTTCAAAATGCAAAAAATACTTCTTTTAAAATGATAAGTAATGGTTCAGTCCAATTGAAGTCGGCGTCCTACAATATTTTTGACCAAAGACGACTCAGTTGGAAGTCATTTTTGCTTTTTATTTCATCAAGTCATTTAAGGCGGGCTTTTTATTATTGTATAGGCTTGGCATCATATGCGGCCTCTTAAACATTACATACACAAGAGCGTAGGGGTAGGCAGAGACCATTTCCTTCCACTTGCTACGATCCCGACTAACCTCCCTGGCTTCCTCCCCACTCATAAGTGTCTTCATACACGTGCGTCGGTGTAGAGTCTCCAGACCTGGCCCTTTCTTTACACGTCCCCGATCTGATCGTGCAACGTTCGCCTTGGCCGCACTCTTCCAACATTTCCATTTACCCTTGCCTCATATATCTGTTTCGTCAATCTCACTTCATCCACTCTCTCCACGTGACCAAACCACAAAATTCCTTTATTAATCCTTGCCACATATTCTTTTAATCCACAACGTTCTCTTATTATTACACTGTTCTTAATCCTATCACACAAGTTCACCTCAACCATACTTCTCAACCCTCTCATTTCTTCTGCATGGCCGAAATTGACGAGAACACACACGTGTGTTTGTGTGTCACAGACATAGGAGTAAGGATTTTTGGATACACAAAACACATGCTGTGTCACCGGCATAGGAGTAAGGATTTTTGGACACACAACACACATGCTGTGTCACAGGCATAGGAGTAAGGATTTTTGGATACACAACACACATGGTGTGTCACCGGCATAGGAGTAAGATTTTTTGGACACACACGTTGTGTCACCGGGGGCGAACGTGTTAATTTTACTTTCATGTTTCTTCTGCCATACCCAACTTTCACTGCCAAACATCAGCGTCAGAATTAAGACCCTCCGGTAAACAAATTATAAAAACTTAATTCTTAAAAATCAAATCAAATCAAAATCAAATCGGAGAAATACTGGAAAAGGGCCGAATCTTAAGTACGCGAAACCGACGTGCGTGCATGACTCGATGTATGAATGTGGAAGAAGCGAAAGAAATTGGTCAAGATCGTAGCAAGTGGAAAGAAGTGGTCTCTGCCTACCCCTCTGGGAAACAGGCGTGATTTAATGTATGTATGTAATTCTTAAAATTCTTCTGTAACAAAGTGGCAAGGGACGCAATTGTTGTAGTAAACAGTTGGAGGCGTTATCGCCGTGCTGTCAGAACCGTTGCCGGGCAGCTCCATGCGGCTTATCTCGCGATATTATGGGGCTAATGGCGAGGCGCTGTAATTGAAATATACGGTTTATGTCTTATTAATTACGACAACTTTACTTCGCGAATGTTTTAACAATACTCACTCGGCGCGTTGCTATTAAAAAAGATTCCGGTTCATTACAGCCAAAAATCATAATGCCCTTTTACATATTTGACTAAATCTCAAATTGTCTTACTTCCAAAATGCCTTAATTCCCAATTTCATTAATTTTCAATACAATAAAATGTCATAATAACATTTACACATTACATCCGACATCCAAATTGTATAGTTGGTAAAATGAACAATAACTTCAAATACCGAATTATTATTAAGACTGAAAGTGAAAATGCATTAGTTTCAAAATAACCAAAATTCAAAAATGCCTTTTTGTTGACAAGCCCAAAGATCAAAATGACCCTGTCTCATAATACCTAAAATTTTAACCACTCAGTATTTTTGTGTTACTTATTTATAAATGTAAATAATTACTATAATTAGTTTAGTTTATCACAATTGGTTTAGCAATTTATAACTACTATGCTTTTGTAAACAACATAAATTTAAATATTTTCCATAGATACCGAGTTTTAGATATTTTGGCGATGTGACGTTTTTGTGTCTAGTTAATTTGAGTTTTAGACATTTTGGGAAATGGTAAATGGTAAAAGTGAAAATTAATCAAAACATGATCAAGTCAAGTTTTAGACATTTTGGGAAATGGTAGGATTGAAAATTTATCAAAACGAAATAGAGTCTAAATGAATTATAGTCATATTAAGAATACGGTAATTTAAGAAGTAGGCGTAAGTCATTTCGATCTTTAGACATTATGAGAATAATCTGTTTTGACATTTTGATATTCTAGGAACACGTTATTATGATATTTGGCTGTAACGAACCGGAATCTTAAAAAACTATGATAATCTCTCTTGCGACCTACTTCTCTTTGATTTTGAATTATCAGGATCGTAGCAAGTGGAAAGAAGTGGTCTCTGCCTACCCCTCTCGGAAACAGGCTCGATTTAATATACATATATATCGTTCATTGAATACAAAACGGACACAATCCGAAATGAGTCAGTGTTGCATTTTAAAATTAGAAGCGTGGAATACGTTTTTTAATGGAAGAGCAAATTATTTTGAAATGTGTCCGTTTTGTATTCAATGAGCGATATGTAAATTCAAAATATTTATTTGACAAAAAAATACACTACAAAACAACAGAGAAGACAACAGAGAGAGATCGTAAGTAGTAGTAGTAGTAGTAGAGTAGCTGGAAGAGATCCCTTAAAGGGATAAGTTCGCCTTTGTACATATTTCTATATTAATTGTATTGTTATGGATTTTCTTTTGTACAATAAAGTGTTTACATACATACATACATACATACATCAGAACCTAATTTACTCAAATTTAAAAAGCTGCTTAAAAAACATCTACTTCATTTATTATAAATTAAATTACAAAATAAATATGAATAAAGCTAGTATTAAAGAACCAAATTGTTACGTGTTAAGTTGTTAAGTTTAAAAGGACTCAGCTGCAGTCAAACTGTTGTGACAGTTTTGCAGACTATTTTTTAAGAAAAATATGTAATTTTTGGTTAATAAATAAACAATAATAATAATAATAATAACATACAAGATTAGAGCAGAGATAGAATGTGCATGTGCTGCAGCTGGAGCCACAGCGCTGGTTTCCAGCAGAACCCTGGTGTTCACCTATTCGGAGCTGTACCCTTACCATGAGTCACATTTACTGTACTCGATAGCGAGTAGAATGCTCTGTCCCTCGCAGACCTCGCAGTATTCTTATAGAGTGCGAGGGACGGGGCATTCGACATGCAGCGAGTACGGTAATTGTAACTCATGGTAAGGGTACTGAACACGAAAGCGTGATAGAATAAAAATGTGTCATAAATATACTGAAAATTAATATAGTGAAGTTAATCTATACTAGTCTATACTAATATTATAAAGCTGAAGAGTTTGTTTGTTTGCTTGAACGCGCTAATCTCAGGAACTACTGGTCCGATTTGAAAAAATATTTCAGTGTTAGACAGGCCGTTTATCGAAGAAGGCTATAGGCTATCATATATGATACTCATATAAACCGCAGCGAAGCGAGGACGGGTTGCTAGTCATGAAATATAGCTACGCTACACTATCAAAGACAATTATGACGCGTTGGCCTAGAACCCTGCCTACGAAGCTAGCGGTCCTGGGTTCAAATAAGGTAAAGGCAGATATTTAGGTAAATGATCCGTATTTGTTCCGGAGCCATGGAAGTTTTCTATGTATTTAAGTATCTATTTTTCTATATAAGTATTTACTTATATCGTTGTCTAGTACCCATGATGATGATGATGATGATGTTGAGTGGGGACGCGGCCGAGGCAGACGGGCGGTCGAGTGGCTCTCCAGTCATTCCGCCCTGTTCCCCTTGGTCAGGCCTCAGGTTATTGGCCCGGCGGCGCTCCCATCCAGCACTGATCCCATCTTCTTGTTTTCCTACAGAACAAAAGTGCGTCCTGTAGGTTAATGCTTTTGAGTGTCTAGTACCCATAGTACTAGCCGAGAGTTTATTTTGGGACTAGGGCAATTGGTACAGTCAAAGAATTTAATTCCTAGTCCGCTTTGCACTATGTCAAAGTTACGTAATCAATCAAAACGTAAGAGACATCTTATGATTTTATTTGACATAGTTTAAAGTGGACTAGGAATTAAATTCCGTGACTGTATGACACTATTTAAATAGGTCAACTAGGTACAGATGTAGTGAATAATCCTTTCCCGTCGTTTTTGGTCGGATAACTTCGTATTTATCTTACTTCCTCAATTGGCTTATTGATGGGTACTGAAGCTTATTGAGAAAGCTAGATAAATACGAACTAATCCGACAAAAAACGGTGGTAAAGGATTATTCACTACATCTGTAGATTATGGTCCGGCACAAATTTAAGTCTTTGATAATGGATTTTTTTTAAAGTTTCCGTTGGTCCTAAAACACTCAACCGCCAACAGAAGTGATTAATTGATTGTAAAAAATTGCGTGTCAATTTTACAGTGGCGCACTTAGCCCATTAGGCACAGGCGAGTGGCCACGAGCTATATACACTTACGATTTATGTGGCTATTCAGGTACCTGAATAGCTAAATACCTTCTCGTTAACCCCTTTTCTCCAAAATTAATGGACCAAAAAAAACCTGATTTGAAGATAATTACTTTATCTTATTCGCGAAAAATAGTGTTTAGGTTCACTTCGTCCCCATTCCTACTTCATCAACATTCTCGTTTTATCCATATTCCCGTTTCGTCTTTTTCCCACTTTGTCCACATTCCCATTTCGTCCATA
Organism: Acleris laterana; assembly: GCA_963966035.1. Taxonomy (NCBI): domain Eukaryota; kingdom Metazoa; phylum Arthropoda; class Insecta; order Lepidoptera; family Tortricidae; genus Acleris; species Acleris laterana. Next base: position 9,968,508 of record OZ014465.1, on the reverse strand, counting down.
TTCCCACTTCGGCCACAATCCCACACCGTCAACATTCCTAGCGTAACTAACAAGCGTAAAGTAAAGTAAAATTAGAACTAGAATAAAAACAAAAATAATATGTGGACGAAAAGGGAATATGGACGATTTGGGAATGTTGACAAAATAGGATGTGGACGATTTGGGAATTGATACAGTACAATACAATACAATACACATTATTGCACGCCAAACAAAACATTACAGAGAAATAGTACAATTGAAAATAACACAGGTAAACAACAGGCGGTCTTATCGCTGATAAGCGATCTATTCCAGACAACACACATGACATGGGGTTGCTGACGAAGTAGGAATGTGAACGAAATGGGAATGTGGACGAAGTGAACCTAAACGAAAATCGTTGTCAAACTTTACATTTTTCGAAAAACTATAAAAAAAACTAAAAATCTGTATTAAAACTTGGTTATTCAAAATGGACCATTGAAAATAAAGTTTATAATAAATTAAGTATTTTGACATAACTGGATCAAAATCTTTTTCGATGAACTGAAATTCTCCACTCTGTCACAATCGTAATTTTTCTCTTTAAGTAAGTATTAATACAATACAATACAGAGAAACAGCACAATTAAAAACAACACAGGTAAACAACAGGCGGTCTTATCGCTGATTAGCGATCTCTTCCAGACAACCTTACTAGGGATAAGGTGTCAAATTAAAATATTTTACGAGGTAGGTGGTACAGACTTCACGCGAGCAATAACAAGAAACTATGTAAGTTATTATTATTAAACATGAGTATTAAAAAAAAAAATAGAAAAATAATAATGTTTTCAAATATTAATGTTTTTTTAATCTAAATAAATGTTTGTTTTAGTAGAATCAGTAAAGTATTGTCAAGCATCGTCAAGCAAAATAAAATATTACTTCCTGCAAAAACAACCACTCTGTCACATTTCCCATTCATTTCAATGCATAAAAAAAGATTTTGACCCATCTACAACAAAATTAACAAAATGCGTAACTACACTCAGGAGCAAAAAAACGGGTCAGAGTGCGTTTTCCATAAAGAGGCTCATTTTGGAGCCTTGGTTTTTCGCCAGGGGATGCTTTTAGTGAAATCTGATAATGGATACCCCGAGCATCGATACAGGACTTCCAGAGGCCTAGGATACCTAACTGATTGAATCTGCTGTTAACGCCGGAATTGAGCATGTTCAGAAAAAACATCTAAACTGACAATAAAATGTAAGGAAATCCAAATGCTGACCCAAACTCTCTCGCTGTGGTGTTAACTGATTGTGCGATCAGTTAGGTATCCTAAGAACTTTTGACCTCCTCTATTGAACCTCGGAGTATCCACCATTAAACCTCACTCAAACCAACCCCTGGCTAGGAACCAAGGTTTCGAAATAGCCTCGTTTGTATGAAAAACGCACTCTGACCCGTTATTTTTGCTTCTGTGTGTATGTATGTATGTATGTATGTATGTATGTATGTATGTATGTATGTATGTACTTCAACAATAACTATCTGAATCGAGAGACAAATAATAATTTATGTTAACTGGTGTAATTGCAAAAAATGTATTGAATTGAAATTGGTTGATTTCAACACGTTTTACGATATCTTTATTACCTACGTACAGGCAGGTAACCCCATCATTTTATCGAATTTCAATCAAACACTATTTGCTGCTGAAAATATCATGTTTTCAAGATACCTTGAACTTTAATTACGTAGATTAGGTTAGGTTAGACCAATAAAATGACTTATGCTGCGAGGAAAATCGTTCGATGAAATTAAATTACACTCTGGAGCAAAAATAAGGGGTCAGAGTGCGTTTTTAATACAATTCACTACAAGCATCCACTGGCGAGGAACCAAGGCTTCGAAATAGCCTCGTTTGTATGAAAAACGCACTCTAATACCTTATTTTTGCTCCTGAGTGTACGTTGAACGGTATTTCGATGAGAATATTTCGCTCATTGAATACAAAACGGACACATTCCAAAATAATTTTTACTTCCATTAAAAATCGTATTCCAACAGCTTCTAATTTTAAAATGCAACACTGACTCATTTTGGATTGTGTCCGTTTTGTATTCAATGAACGATTTGTTACCCCTACAGCATTTACCAACGTATGACGTCACTTAGGATGAATACCAAACTAAGACTCTAATTTCTGACGAAAGAGAGATAAAGAGTGCTTAAGTTTCCAAATTCCCAACCAATCTGCTCTGCTAAGACAAATAGCGGTATGTCACACATAACTCCTGTAGCAAATGCAACCTCATTACTAACGGTTAAGGATTGAATTCATTGCATGTCCATACCACGCCATGTATAGTATTCGTACGTACATGCATACATAGATATCGTCATGCATTGATTCCGAGCTACAGAATTACCATCAACTCAAAATACTTGATGTTAAGTCTGTAACCTCATTTTGCACAATCAGGCTAAGCTGTTCACCTATGTGAGTTTGTGTACCTATATTAGTGACATGTTGCAAGCCCATCGCCTAACAATACTACTAGCCTTTATTCCCTTCCGACTTCCACACCTCATGAGTTCTCGTCTCTTACGACTTCCACGGGAAGACATGTAGTGGCAACCTCGCCTTGTATTTGTATTGTATTAACCAACCGTTGATCAATTTTCTTCCAGACTTCCGCAACCCTGCGTGCCCTCGCATCGTGTACGACGCGGAGCTGCCCTCCGCCTCGGTGGTGATCATCTTCCACAACGAGCCGTACTCCGTGGTGCTGCGGACCGTCTGGAGCGTGCTCAACTCCGCCAGGAGGGACCAGCCCTGGTACAAGAAGGCCAACTTCGTGGACCGGGAGTCCGACCGGACTATGAAGATAGGTGAGCTGTTGGAGGTGGACGATTTTAGATAGATTACTTGGGCTCTCACTTGTGGTCCATAAAACGAAAGTGTTTGACATTGTTTCTCCACAAGTTGCTTTTTATTCCAAAATACATACCAAGTTTAATTGCAATTGAATAAACATTACAGGTCGCTCATACTGTAAAAATTGTTTCGTCTTCATCTTCGTCACTTACACTCGCTTACAATGATCTATCGTGTAGAGGCAATGATCCCTGGCCTGTTTTAAACATCTTATTAAAAATTTAGGCCCTCAGCTCACAGCAGTCCACTGCTGGACATAGAGCTCTCCCAAAGCGCGCCACAAAACACTATCCTCTACTTTGCGCTTCAGGCTCGGACCTTCAACACAACCGAATGTAACCTTTTTTCTTTACACTGTCTTGGAACACTCTGCTCTTCCTGCAGGCTACCCAGGGCAGGAGCCAGACTCCGAGTACGTGTACCTGAAGGAGATCATCCTGGTGGACGACAACTCGACGCTGCCCGAGCTGCGCGGCAAGCTGTCTCACTACGTGCGCACGCGCCTGCCGCCCGGCTTTGTGCGCTTGCTGCGCCTGCCCGATCGGTCAGTGGATCTTATATGGTGAAGGATGCCTGATCGCTCAGTGCTTCTTGAAGGTTGAAGACTACCTGGTCACTGCCTCTTACAGGTCGAAGACTGCCTGATCGGTCAGTGTCTCTTTCAAGCTGAAGGCTGCCTGGTTGGTTGTTGCGTCTTAAACATTTAGGGCTGCCTGATCGCTCAGTGCTTCTTAAAGGTTGAAGACTACCTGGTCACTGCCTCTTACAGGTCGAAGACTGCCTGATCAGTCAGTGTCTCTTACAAGCTGAAGGCTGCCTGATTGGTTGTTGCGTCTTAAACATTTAGGGCTGCCTGATCAGTCAGTGCTTCTAACAGGCTGAACGCTGACTGATCGGTCAGTGGCACCTACAGGTTGAAGGCTGTCTGATCGCTTAGTGCTTCTCAAATGTTGAAGGCTCACTGATCGCTCAGTGCTTCTCAAAGATTGAAGGCTCACTGATCGCTCAGTGCTTCTTAAAGGTTGAAGACTACCTGGTCACTGCCTCTTACAGGTCGAAGTCTGCCTGATCGGTCAGTGTCTCTTACAAGCTGAAGGCTGCCTGATTGGTTGCTGCGTCTTAAACATTTAGGGCTGTCTGATCAGTCAGTGCTTCTTACAGGCTGAAGGCTGCCTGATCGGTCAGTGGCACTTACAGGCTGAACGCTGACTGATCGGTCAGTGCCACCTACAAGTTGAAGGCTGTCTGATCGCTTAGTGCTTCTCAAAGGCTGACTGATCGCTCAGTGCTTCTCAAAGGTTGAAGGCTGCCGGATCGGTCAGTGACTTAAAGGTAGAATGCTGCCTGATCGGTCAGTGACTTAAAGGTTGAAGGCTGCATGATCGGTCAGTGCCAATTACTGGCTGAAGGCTGCCTGATCGGTCAGTGCCGCTTACAGGTTGAAGACTGACACGTCATTGTCCCGTACAAGTCGAAGGCTGCCTGATCGGTCAGTGTTTTACAACATATAAGAGAGAATGAGAACGGAGAGGAGATACGACCGATCAGAATGTTATGGATACATCTACAATCTGATCAGCTCCGCTTCAGTGTAAACTCACAGGTTCTTAATCGACCAGTTCCTCTTAAACTTTTGAGGCTGCCTGATCGGTCAATGCCTCTACAGGTTAAAAGTTCAGTCACCGGTCATCAGGATCAGCCTCTATTTTCTATGGCAACTTGATGACTGATTGTTCGGTCAGTGTCTTTTTTCCAATTGAATGTTCCAATGAAACCAGTTAAAGATAATTATGTATCAAACTCTCAATAACGCAAGGAACTATTAAATGTATTGTGAGTTGTACTTTGGGGAAAAAAGCTCCACTGTGACCATCCCGACAATGACAGATGACAGGTGACATTTCAGTGCACATAGCGCAGTTTATATGATACCCAGGGATGTATCAGTGTGTTAAGTTTGCAATATAATAACGAATGGTCACGTGTCATTGTCAAGATGGTGAAATAAGGGGCTGGTCACACTTCGTTAACGTAAACAATGACCTCAAGCGTTAGGTTAAGTTAGGATTAAGGTGGCCACTGACTTAACATTTCGTGTGATGTATCATGCAGTCCTTATCTTACCGCACCCATTAGATAAAAGCCGCTAGAGATAGTTTACACTGAAAGTCAGTCAGTCACCTTTAGAGGACGATATAGTAGACTGCACTCTTAGAAAGATGCCACACGGGCGTTACCAGTGCGCTGCGTCGTAGCCACTGCGTTGTTCTACATATAAATTAGAACGAAATGCCACACGATGCGTAGAAATACGTGCGTCGCTTCATGTTAAGAACAGCGATGCGTCGACGCAACGTGCCGGCAACGCTTGTATGGTATTGCTATAAACTAGTGCAGGATGGATTTGGTTAGACATGTGTCAATAGGTATGTTTTTTTTCTGTGCTATGAGTTCATACGGATTTACTAGCTGTGCTGGGATAGGAGCTTTCCGCCTACATCTCGATATGGCTAGCTAGGTAGCTGATACGACCAGATCGCTTTGTGACTACATCTCGATCTGACTACATCGCTTTTTGCCTAGATCGCTATACGACCAGATCACTTTACGACAGCATCTCAAAAAGTCCGAGTCGCTAAATGACCACATTGTTTTTTTCACCTTATGCCTGTCTTAGCAATATTGACGGAGCCCCGCATGGCGGGGCTCCTATTCCTGGGTTACTTGCCCTTCGGGCATTTGAAGTTACCTAACCTAACCTAACCTACCTAGTAACGCAAACGAAGTAGTCATTTTGCAACTCGGACTTTTAGAGATGTAGTCGCAAAGCGATCTGGTCGTATAGCGATCTAGGCAAAAAGCGATCTAGTCAGATCGAGATGTAGTCACAAAGCGATCTGGTCGTATCAGCTACCTAGTCCTAACGAGATGTGGACCTAAAGCTTCTATACCGCTGTGCTAATATGTGTTAAACGATTGTTGATATCGGTTATTTCGATTTAGGACGCGCTGATGTTATCTTTGGCGATATAGGGGACCTTCTAATGAACACGGAACTTACTTAGGTCATTTATATTCTTTAGCAAGCGTCCTATGGTGTCTTAGAATGTAATAAATGCATCACTATATCCTTTTCTAGTAAATGATGCCACCGAAATGTGTCGGAACCAGGGACCGGAATCGCTTAGCGCGAAAGGGGTTTTCGATATGGTATTTGATAGACTTGTTTTTACAAACCCCAAGGATACGCTAAGCCTATCGTCCACTTAATTCGATGAAAGAACTACCAAACGCTACAGTTAATTCGAGTAATCACTACCCTATCCCAATACCCCATTGTCTGTTACCCTATTCAAACTTAATCGAACGTTTTCAAGCTGGTTTAATCTCTATACGCAAGAGTTTCGGCTTATTATTTAATTGCCTAACAATTGATAGGGTAGCGGCAGGTCGTGCCTGCTTAAGCGAAACAGCCAGAATTCGCCCGAATGCGCAAAAAAAAACCTAGTCAATGCTAAGTGCTTAAATATTAAACTACCGAAACCCTAATGAACTTGGTAAGCTCTATGGATGCGGTTAACTATTTCAAAGGGGTTCGCCCTAACGTTCAGGTAACCACATCGATTGGGTAACCAAATGATAGGGTTAGCTTATCGATAGGGTTAATGAAATGAAAGGGTTTTCCGGTCCCTGTTCAGAACTGTAAAACTGCATAACAGGCATCGATAGAGCGCCATCTATCGTAGGATCCTCAAAACTTTTCCGCAATATCATCTCCTAACGCCATCTAGTTGTAAAGTGTGAAGGTGTGATCAAACACTTTACGATGGATGATGGATATATAAGTAACTCGGTGCAGGTTAGGGCTGATTCGCGCCCGACTCGCGGGCGCCCGCGTCGCTCAGACCGACGTGATCATATTCCTCGACGGCCACTGCGAGGTCCTCTGGGACTGGATGAGACCCTTGCTGCAGCGCATCAAGGATAACAGAACTGCCGTGGTCATGCCAATCATTGATATGTTAGACGGCAAGACTTTCAAATACGATACCGGAGAAGTCATTAACTTTGAGGTGACACCCCTATAATCTGTGTGTTGGTTTTAGGTCGTTAGTTAATCGATAGATGTCGCTAGTACTGATAGCTTTAGGTTTGCTCGAGCGAGATAAGCTGACCTACGCCAATGTTTCGCGTTTGGGCCAATCATGTCTCTTAACGACAAGTGTAGACGTTTGACGGACGACGTTAAAGTTATCGATGCGTTTACGTATTAGACCACACACATAAAATGTATGGATTGAAAAGAATAGTTCAAGATATTGAGTTATAGTAGAAGAAAAGTATTCGTGTACTGCCATAGGATCTTGTTGGAGCAACTCACTTTTAATTGCGTGATGTGGTTTTATTACCCCACCTCATTGCCACCATACATAAACGGTTCGCGATTTTTTTTTATGGCATGAAGAAGGTAAAGGAGGCGGGCCACCAGATGGTAAGTGGGATCTGTGACCCAATACATTTGCATTCTCAACACTACAATCTTAAGACTGCAATCCTAAGACTGCAAATGCGTTGCCAACCCTGAGGACTAAGATGGAATGCCTCTATGCTAGTCATTCACCGGTTGTCTTCGCGGTAGTTTAAAACATAACCGATCCAGATTCCGGCCGGTCCTTCCACACATAAAAAGTCCTAGCACCACGAAATAAGGTCAACTACAGAGAACAGTACATGACAGTACTCTACCCTACTTAGAAAAAAGGGCGTATGTCTCATATACTTGAAAAATTATTTCAGTGTTTGATAGCAATGTCCGGACTAGACTCTTAAACACCGAACATGTCTGGACTATTCCGGATGGGCGACCCCCTCACACCGCGCCGCATGCCGCCTACCCGTGACACCTAAAAACCGACTTTCGCGCAGGTTCATGTTACGGTGGGTTTAGACCAAAGAACGAATGCTCTAGAAGATGTTTTGTCTTTATTTTTACAAAAGGAGTTTACTTGACGGTTGCGTAATGCCAATTACGCAGAGTCGCGTACAATACTTTATCTACACACATATTATAAGTACTCTGAGATGGGTTCAGAAGCCGAAAGGCTAATGACCAGCATTACCTGTGTTAGGTGACAACGATGACAGCTGTAATGTAATTTATTATTACGTTATCGAATACTTATTGTAAGGTAATGAGATCAAAATTTAGAACATCTTCCAAAATTAACAACTGTCATCCCTGTCACCTACTACCACAGGTAATGCTGGTCATTGCCTACGGGTTTTGAACGCATAATACAGAACTTATGATATGTGTGTAGATAAAGATACGTAATAGATAACGCTATAGAATTCTGGTTCGTTCGCTTGGTCTAAACCCACCGTGTCGCGCATTATAAACCAAGTTGTAACGGTGCAGGGTCGGGCTGATACGCGCGCGCATCGCCGGCGCCCGCGCCGCTAGCGGCGATGTGCTCGTCTTCCTTGACAGCCAGTGCGAGGGCCTCAATGACTGGCTCAGGCCTTTGCTGCAGCGCATCAAGCAGTCCCGCACAATCGTGGTTACGCCCATGATCGATGGAATCTTAACTACGACTCTCGAATACGTTTCCGGACCTTCAATCGTCAAGGTCTATGCCGTTTGGATTTTAAGTAGACGCGTTAGTCGATAGATGTCGCTAGTTAAATAGCTACCTCATTGGTTTGGGCTAGATAGAATGCTTGAGCTAATCTCTTGTAGGTCGAGGTCATGAACATTGGCCCCCGTCGTTCTCGCTTTACTTTCGTCTTTACATTATCCTAAGGAAAAATGCTTAACTTTGCATCATCTTACTCAAGCCCACGTTTCTGTAGTAATCATGAAATTCTAGTTTAAAGTCTTTAGTCTTTAACCTAAGTAACACAATATGAATATCTATATAAGCGCCATCTATCGATCAACTAGACGTAATTGGCATCGAAGAAGCAGCTAACACATCACAAAAGCAGTTAAACTGGTTAAGTTTTATGCTCATCTGTTACTTCTGGACAACCCTCAAAGGTAGAGGACGTATCTTAATATTATAAATTGATCCGATTGTGATGAAAACTTGGATCTCTTTGTACGGACGCGAGGGTCCCTCGACCAAAAAATCTTTGAAAATTAACACTTTTACATACTTACATACATTTTTCTACTTACATACTACTAGCTGCGTTTTAGACCACTTGCTGCTTAGACCAGCTGCGGTTTAGACCACTTGCTGCTTAGGCCAGCTGCGTTTTAGACTACTTGCTTCTTAGGCCAGCTGCGTTTTAGACCACTTGCTACATAAGACCAACTGCGTTTTAGGCCACTTGCTGTTTAGACCAGCTGCGGCTTAGATCTCATGCTACTTAGACAAACTGGGTTTAAGACCACTTGCTGCTTAGACTAACTGCGTTTTAGACCACTCGCTGCTTAGGCCAGCTGCGGTTTAGACCACTCGCTGCTTAGGCCAGCTGCGGTTTAGACCACTCGCTGCTTAGGCCAGCTGCGGTTTAGACCACATGCTACTTAGGCCAACTGCGGTTTAGACCACTCGCTGCTTAGGCCAGCTGCGGTTTAGACCACATGCTACTTAGGCCAGCTGCGGTTTAAACCATTCGCTGCTTAGGCCAGCTGCGGTGTAGACCATTCGCTGCTTAGGCCAGCTGCGGTTTAGACCACTCGCTGCTTAGGCCAGCTGCGGTTTAGACCACTCGCTGCTTAGGCCAGCTGCGGTTTAGACCACTCGCTGCTTAGGCCAGCTGCGGTTTAGACCACTCGCTGCTTAGGCCAGCTGCGGTTTAGACCACTCGCTGCTTAGGCCAGCTGCGGTTTAGACCACTCGCTGCTTAGGCCAGCTGCGGTTTAGACCACTCGCTGCTTAGGCCAGCTGCGGTTTAGACCACATGCTACTTGGACAAACTGGGTTTAAGACCACTTGCTGCTATATTATACATATTCTAGTTACATAAAAATAGTTAGCTTCATAAAACTCTGCGTAATTGAAACAATTGAACTCGCAGCACATGAAAAGAGTTGAGTTCACGCTTTAATTTTAAACATTAAGTAAGAAATTGAACCGTATTATTTGTATCTAAAACCTTTGTAACATAGTGTATTAATGTAATTTAAAAATATTTTGAGAGTTTAATTACATACATACATACATTAAATCACGCCTGTTTCCGAGAGGGGTAGGCAGAGACCACTTCTACCCATTTGCTACGATCTTGACAAATTTCTTTCGCTTCTTCCACATTCATACATCGAGTCATGCACGCACGTCGGTTTCGGGTACTTAAGATTCGGCCCTTATCCAGTATTTAATTGAAATTAATAAATTAGATACGAAATAAAACACGTAAAAAAACGCCAATTTCATATGTAAGGACCCAATGTTTGGCATTATATCCTCAAGCGAGAACCGGGGCTCTCAAGACGATGTAAAAGCCATTAAGGTGTGTCACACTAGCAGGTTTCTCTTTTCAAATTCAAATTCAAAACATTTGTTTGAGAAAAAACACACTACAGCACAACAGACATGGTAAAAAAAGTAGAAACAAGATTAGAGCAGAGATAGAATCGTTGCACTGTAGTGTGAAGTCAAATAGGACTCAACTCAGCATGTGCCTATTTTCAAATTTTATCTTTGCCTTTAGGGTTTGATTGTACTAACTTGGTCAAACAAACTCTACCAAATTCGTAGCCAGTTGGTAGTTTTTTCAGTTTCAAGAGATATATTTAACTTTCACCTTTGTCTAACCCAGTAAAGTACTATGCCCTATTGTAGCACATCACTTAGCTTTGTCATTTCTTAACGCAGGGTCGCTTGCGCGTCTAACTTGACCCGTCAGTGCATGTAAACTAGGTGTTCTTGCGCGTTCTTGGTCATTCGTCGCTTACTACGTGGTGCCTAACGCCGCATAATGCCTACGAGTGCACCGTAAACCCGGTCGTTACCGGCCAGTTTAAGTTGGAACGTCAGAGCGTATTAATAATATTTGTGTGTGTGTGTATTTTGACTGTTAGAGTTTTGGTCGGCTAAGCTCGGCGCTGAAGTGGTATATAAATAAATATCGGTGGAAATTCGGATTACCCTTGTTTTGTACAAAAACTTTTCACGAAAAGATTCATGTCCCAAAAAACGCAACTGATTAATTTTGCAAACACATGTTATGGGCAAACGCTTTTTTTTTTCTGAAACTAAATATTTCAGGACTTATACCAATTTAACCTAATCTATAGGGTTTTACAGGATGGTCCTGAAATAAATCCTGAAATATTTACAATTTCGAAAATAAAGCGTTTGCCCATATGATGTGTTTGTAAAATTTATCGGTTGCGTTTTTCTGCCGCCTACACTGACCTAGTCCCGAACTACGCTCTAGGCTTGAACAACGGGTACTAGGCAACCATAAACATGGCTACAGAAAGAAATGCATACCAAAAGGACAACACTATAGTGTGGTGTCACATTCTGTCAAGCGCAATGATTAGCCGAACCTTTACAAAACAAACCTAGTGCAGCGAGGGTCTTAACAGCAAATCTCATTTCGCTCGAACATATCTAAATTTTCAGTATCTCTATCCCTTTTTAATAGACAGAGGACCCTGCTTTACCGTATTATGATTTATGATCCATAGCAACAGAAAGGCATAGAGTTACAGAAACAGTTCAAAATAACTGTCATAGACATCTAGCGACATCTGACGATTACTCTTTGTGCTTTCACAGTAGTTATGGAATATTATCGTTAGATCAGTCTGGTTACTAGTGTTACTCCTGGGTTAGTTGTGTATGCTTCAAGGTTTCCTTTAAACCTTACCTTAGTATATACTATCTTGGGTGTTGAAAGTTATCATTACATCTTACTGTTACTTCTCTGTACCGTCATTATTTATTTGACAAAATTAACCTTTGACATGTGAATTCTAGGTACATATTATAGCTGCGTGAGGGTATAATTTAACTATAAAGTTGAAACATACACCGCACAGTTAGTGCGTTTTAAATATTGAAGATAGCGCCATCTATCGTACTCACTCGCAGCCAAATTGTGATGTGCGCGTTTTAGACACTGCGATCAGCGCCATCTCTTGACCACCGACTGAACTTGCTACAGGGTAGGGCTGACGCGTGCACGGCTGGCGGGCGCTCGCTTCGCCGTTGGTGACGTGCTCGTTTTCCTCGACGCGCACTGCGAAGGCCAGCCCGACTGGCTGCGGCCGCTGCTGCAGCGCATCAAAGACAACTCAAAGGCAGTGGTCGTACCGATCATAGACGTCGTGGAGTCCAAAAACTTCTTCTATAGCGTCCAGGATTCGCACACGTTTCAGGTGCGGAGGGTGGGGAGGGTGGGGGTTTAGGTTGTGTGTGCACGGCTCGTTTGCAGCTAGGATCATTCGCACTATCGGTTGCACTCGCGCCACACGTAATACGCACCTCTAGGTTTTGTGTTCCCATCCGCTTAGGTTGCATATACTTTCATGATATCTTCAATCCGACTATCATTACGACGTTTGTATTTTCACTACTTTATTATAATTAAATAATGGTAAATAATACTTGATTGAGGCCCTTGTGGAAGTATGTGTAGAAAATAAACCTTATTACATTGACGATTTGAGTTTCATCTAAACCGCAGTCCCGCAAGGAGTGATCCCTTGCCTTATCTTGGCTTAAGCGAAGCGTCTGTTGAATCGCTTCCAAATTTTCAGTGTTATAAGACTCGGATCCATTTTTGTTTTTACTATTAGTATTTTCGTGGATGAGTGCACAGCGTAAACCTTATTATATCGGAGATCTAAGGGCCGTGTTAATGAATTGATTTTGACTGTAATACTCGTCTCAAGATGTGTCAAAACTGTCAGTTTTCTATGGTGTCACGTTTACTTTGATGTGTCTTGTGACGGTCATCTCCATTTAGTCCCATCTCGTAACCAGATTTGGTGGCTGGCTTCCAAATGTGATACATGATCCCTATTAGAAACTGGCTACAAAACGAGAATCCTTTTTTTTTATAGTTGACTAAGAGACGTCATATTTCCCATTTCGTAGCCAGCTACCAAATGTGGCTTAAAGCTGGAAAACTCGTTGTCAATGTCGTAAGTAGCTGCGAGATGGTAAAGCACATTTCCCATTTCGTAGCTAGTTACCAAATGTGGTATCGAGAAGTGATAATCGTTCCAATTTGGTAGACAGCTGCAAGGTGGGAAAGTACATTTCCCATTTCGTAGCTAGCCACCAAATCTGGCTACGAGATGTAACTTAAAAATTCCCATTTGGTAGCCAGCTTCGAATCGGGATGATTTATCCCACTTGGAAGCCAGCTATTAAACCTAGCTACAAGATGGGACTTAAGTATTCCCGTTTTGTAGTCTGTTTCGAATTGGGATTATTGCCCCCATTTGGAAGCCAGCTACCAAACGTGGCTACGAGATGGGACTAAAGGGTCATCTCCGCCAAGATGAGTTTATTAATACCGCCCTAATATCTGATTTACATTGGTCCAGCAGAAGTCTGCTAGTAGGAGTACATTGACGAGTTTGTGTTGACGTTTGAGGCGGGAGCTGTTGTGACGACGCAATGTACTTCTACTGGCATGCTTTCCCTGGACCAATATAAATCAGTCATACGAGACAAATTTCCAGTGTAATAAGACACTCTGTCAGTTAAAAATGTATATACTTATGACGCTGGTGGCAGGTCAACTTTGCGTGCAAAATTCCTCTACTACGAACCTTTTCCTGTGTGTCTGTCTTAGGATAAAGTTTCGATATTGTGTAAATCTGTTTGCTCTCTTGAGGTTGATTATTTATGTACAGTTTTACGTGTCAATATTCTTTCTATATTTTATCTTAATATTTGTCTGACATCTTCCGCCAGTGATATTATTTTTAGGTATAGCATAAGTATTTTGTTTAAATATGATATGTAAGTATTATTAAACCCACAACAATAAAAGTCGCGGCACTGTCAAACGGATAAAAGTATATAGAAAGCCAGACAATTGTCAATGTTCAGGTCGGTACAGTCACCAGATTTTCTTTGGTACTCACCTTTGGTCCAAAGTCAATCTGACATTCTACAACAATAAGGCTGTGTTTTCTAAAAGTTACAAATGACTCGACATCTCTGACATTAACGACTTCAAGCATATTTTTCTTGAAATGGGTCCCAAATGAACGCTCGTGACCGTACCTAAAGCCTACTATCGCAGGCAGGGCCTGATGCGCGCTCGCAGTCGAGGCGCTCGCTCCGCTCGCGGTGACGTGCTCATTTTCCTCGACGCCCACTGCGAGGCGGGCGCTGATTGGCTGCGGCCGCTGCTCCAGCGCATACGGCACAAACGTAACGCAGTGGTCACGCCGGTCATCGACGTCGTCGACCAAACCTCCTTCCACTTAGATGGGGCGGAATTCTTCCAGGTCTGGAGAAAAATGAAATTTGGTGATGGTTCAAACTAGGGCGATAAAATAATCAAATGCCGGCATGTTTTTTGCCAATGGTACAAAATTTGAAAGATATTTCGCATGTGGAAATGGATACCGGCCTGCTACTAACTTAAAAGATGTGCTGGTGGATATGGATACGTACTAACATAATTGATAATAAGATTAAAAGCATGCTACAGAAAATGCGTAGTTGACATAACAAGTGCTGATAGAATGAATAAAAATACAAGACTTGATGAGATTCTTTAAGGCAAGTATAATGCACAGTAGAAAGTGGAAGAAACCAGAGAGAACTTGTTACAAAAATACATCATTGTGTACGAATTTCACACCTGCATATAAGGAAAGAAAGACATATAGACCGTTCCACATCGCACTTGGAATTCTCCTAAAATAATTGAACTTTCGTCCTTGAATGAAAAAATGGATTCCAAATTGCACTTTAGAACACCTTTCACCACAAAAAACAAAGATTTTATTCACGTTTAGTTATCTTTTTAACCATGCTGAAGTTGTTTACGTACGTTATTTAAAACAAAACTATATTAAATCAAAAAACTGGCGATCCTACTATACATTGATATAGGTAACCGTTTTCTTGAAATCTGTAAGAGTCTCCCCAGACCTATCGACGCGGAATCGGCTTGAGCCGGTAAGAAAAAGTTTTATGGCCACGCAATAAGATCGAAAACGACGTCGTTCCGTTCGCAACGCCGAGCCGAGCGACGCGTTTTTCGCTCTTAATGCACGGACATAAAACTTTTTCGTCCCGGCTCAAGCCGATTCCGCGTCGATAGGTCTGGTGAGACCCTTACGCCGGCGCCACACGCTTGGTGTTTGCCGCAAACCCTGCAGGACGCAACTATATCTTAGAGTGAGCACGATGTATTTCCATCTCATTCCAATGTATAGCTGCGTCCTGCAGAGATTGCGGCAAACGCCAAGCGTGTGGCGCTTGCATTAGACATTCCTTTGTTAACCTTTTCAACGCTATATCAAAACAAAAGTCGTCGCTCACACGCCAATGACTGCTAAGCACCAGAGCTATATTATCAACCTTACTTCATAGACACTCGAGTCCTTTTTACGCTGTCAACCTTAACGGATGTATCCGTCGTTGGTTAAACCAGTGGTGCGGGTATATCCGTTAATGGCGTGGAAAAGGTTAAAAGAAACCGGTATATGTAGGATTCTCCACTGCTCTATTAATTACGATAGTAACATCTGTCGCTCATACTTAACTTTATATTCTGTACCACCTGTTCTTGTATAGTAATTTATAGTCGGATTTGCTGCACCCGTAGTTTGGCGGTAGTTCACTTAACCCGTAGTTAGTTCAACTAACACCGTAGTCCTAGTGGGTACCTAGCATTAGGTATTTTGAAGTTATATAATGGTCCCGTTAGAAATAAGCCACTGAGAGAGACTCGGGAGCAAACGTGCCGCGGCTATGCCACATGAAGGGAAACTACCTTAAATATGGTCCGTAAGAGACTTTGCTATTTAGAAACTTTATTTTAGTTTTAAAAGCAAATAATATTGCATTCAAAGATTTAAAAAAAAAATCAGTTTTTGCATGCATTTGACATACTAATGTAAAATTTCACATTGTTCCTTTATTTTTAGATACAATGTTACTTGGAGGGAATTATTTCTTATCGGTTACCCTTTTGACTGGCATCGTAAAAATACAGAATGTTTTTTTTTCATATTTGGTCTGTTTGATTCTTAGGTGAGGCAAACAGTTTTTCAAAAATCTTTGAATGCAGTCTTTCTTACTTTTTAAAATAAAATAATGTCTTCATAAAGCATAATCCTCTATCTACAATATTTAAGGTACTTCCCCTTCATGTTGCATAGCCGTGGGACGGCCTGGTGGGTACCTAGCATTAGGTATTTTGAATTTATATAATGGTCCCGTTAGAAATAATCCACAGTGACTCGGGGGCAAGCGTCCCGCGGCTCGCGCCGGTGAAATATCAAGCGAAGTCATGCGAGATAGAAGCTTGACCAGGGGCCCGTTTCTCAAAGCGTATTAGCCTAATAATATTAGTGTTTTATCTCATAAATACAACTAAAAAATGAGACAAAACACTAATATTATTAGACTAATACTTTTTGTGAAACGGGCCCCAGGTAGCAAATACGACTACAAAGCTTTGCCATTACACCTCGAGCGGACTACATCGCTTTGGGCATAGATCGACCAAATCTCAAAAAGTCCTAGTCGCTAAATGACCACATTATTTTTTTATCTTAGCCTTTCTTTGTCAAGAAAGATAGTTGCCACTGATAGGGATTTGTGGAAATTAAGGGGGAGGCCTTTGCCCAGCAGTGGGACACTCAACAGGCTGATAAAAAAAAAGCCTTTCTTTAGCTCCGCATGGCGGAGCTCCTATTCCTGGGCGATTGCCCTTCGGGCATTTGAAGTTGCCTAACCAACCTGCCTAGTAACGCAAACGAAGTGGTCATTTTGCAACTTGGACTTTGTGAGATGTAATCGCAAGGTTGCGATCTAGGCGCAAATCGATGTAGTCAGATCGAAATGTAGTCGTAAAGCGATCTGCCCCCTATTTCACCATCGTGACAATGACAGGTCACAGGTGACCCTTCGGTATACATTGCAAAGTTGGCAAACTTTCATTTCAATGCGATTCAAATTAGCTGCGTCATGTATACTGAAATGTCACCTGTCCCCTGTCATTGTCAGGATGGTGAAATAGGGGGCTGGTCGTATTTGCTACCTAGATTAAATCGTAACGAGATGTGGACGTAGAGCTTCTATACCAGTCATGCCACTTCACTTGATATATCTGCCGATATCGCGCGACAGAGGTGTCGGCAGCGATG
This sequence comes from Acleris laterana, assembly GCA_963966035.1. NCBI lineage: Eukaryota > Metazoa > Arthropoda > Insecta > Lepidoptera > Tortricidae > Acleris > Acleris laterana. Next base: position 9,951,292 of record OZ014465.1, on the reverse strand, counting down.
TCGGGTGATGTCAAGCGACTTTGCAAAACTTTGCACGACATGTCTAGCAACAACGCGCGACATGTACATACATACATACCGTCACGCCTTCATCCCAGAGTGTGGTAGGCAGAGCTACAGAATCACCAACAACTTTAACAGCCAGTTGTTAATTCTGTAACCACATTTTGCACAAACAGGTTAAGATGTATATCATGTGTATATTAGTGACAGGTGACGCGCGACATGTGTTGCTAGATATGTCGTATGAAGTCCGGCGACGTGCCGCCAGTTCACCCGACGTCGCTGGCGACACGTTGCGGCACTTTTGCCCCCTAGTGAATCCATAGCTCTAAGCACAGACTTGATTGTCTCAATCTGAAGAAGATATTGCGTCAAGCCTTTGGGAAATTTATTTTTTAAGGAGCACCGCTTTCTTTTGCCTACACACTTTTTTTACTTTAGGCCACCTTGCTTTGATATCGTACTTGCCAACAGGATTTTTATGGATAAGTTTTCTGCTAAAAATCATTCTTATAAAGGTAAGTCTGTTTTTTTTTCGTTTATTGTTTACTGAAAATTTACATATTGAATATTATGTAGTATTTGCTAAGCCCGCTTTGGACTGCAATGCAGGCCTGCAATGGTCGGAATGACGTCATTTCGATTTTAACCTCGTTTTGCTTTTTTCAGGAAGACATTTCTGTAAGTTTCTGTTCTCAGTTACTTTGTTGATGTTATGTGAGCACTGTTAAGTAAAGTAGGCATCACATCAATATGATTAACATATCAAAGCAAGATGGCCTGATATAATGTGGGATAAAGCTCCTGTGGAACGGTTATGCTAGTTTCTTTTTTAATTATAAGGTTTGGCGCATTGTCTATGTTTTAGCAGCTATGTTCATATCTCAAGTGTCACAAGTATGTCATCACTGAGGTGATGATCCTTGGATGGTGTTACCAGCAATGGTCCCAGGCTGATGATGATGATGATGATGATGGACTATCCACAAATTACGTCACACATATTGTATAAATCTCCTCGTCCTTGTTTCTAATGGCTAGTTCGGACTCAGCTTAGGTTTATTTTTACTTTTTTGATTGAAATCTTGAGAGGATTATAAATTAAAAATTTCCAAAGAAATTGCGGTAGCATTTATTCCTCTTAACTTTTTACGAGTATTGAATATGTTGTAAATATCTTGAAAAACTAGGTCAGTACGTTTTCCTTTCCAATGCGTAAGCTTCTCTGGTTAAGTGTAACGTAATTTGTTGATGGTGATGATGACAATGCTACTCGTGATGATGATGATGATGATGATGATGATGATGATGATGATGATGATGATGATGATGATGATGATGATGATGATGATGATGATGATGATGATGATGATGATGATGATGATGATGATGATGATGATGATGATGATGATGATGATGAGTAAAATGATGATGCTGACGCATGCGCAGGTGGGCGGGTTCACGTTCGTGGGTCACTTTACGTGGATTGATGTGCCAGAGCGAGAGAAGAAGCGGCGCGGCTCCGAGATCTCGCCCACGTGGTCAGTATACACACACACACAGACACATACACACACACACACAAACACTTACATGAGTGCGAGCACGCTCGTAGATATTCGCATACTTACACAGCCACAGCAAAGGTTACTGAGGGCACCTCGTGAACTCTTACCGCCTTACTTAAACGTGGACTAACCGTGGGTTAGCTAAACCGTGCTTTGTCCTTACCTGCCATTGTGATATTTGAATTTGACAGATAAGGACAAAGCATGGTTTAGCTACCCCACGGTTAAGTAAGGCGGTTAAAATCGTCATTTTGTAATATGATACTCGTATTAGTGTTTTGAAATTATGATCTTCGAAAAAAAATAACTAGGAAAATGTCTCGTACGTAACTCTGCGAAAGCGAGAGCCCATCAGACCTAAGTTAAAAAAGAAAAAAAATGCTTTATAAGAAACATGTAAAACATGCACGAACAGCAATAAAAATCTTGCTACCAAGAAATAACGACTTGAGGAAATTGATAAGACAAATTCTATGACTTGGGCCAGAATAGTTTGGTCCTTCGACCCGAATAATTTAGTCCTTCGAATCGAAAATCTTAGTCCTTCGACCCGTATTCTCCGGTTCTTCGACCCGAACATCTTTGTCGTTCGACCCCTATTCTCTGATCCTTCGAACCGTTTCCAACTGTCCCGCCAGGTCCCCAACGATGGCGGGCGGACTGTTCGCGATGTCCCGCTCGTACTACTGGGAGCTGGGCGCCTATGACGAGCAGATGGCCGGCTGGGGCGGAGAGAACCTGGAGATGAGCTTCCGGATATGGCAATGTAAAGTACACTTATTGATTTATTATTGGTTGATGACTTATCTTATAGTATCACTTAGTAAATGATATCCAATTAGGAAGTTTGTAACTGTCTAGTAAATACTCTAACTGCCGCACTCAGAGACGTCATTTAAATTTAATGCTTGTTTAGTGACGTGTTGTCTTATTCTGTTGCTATATCAAAGAATGTGACAGCAGCAACTTTAATCAAGCATTACATTTAATTGACGTCTGTGCGCACGTATGTAAGTTCTATCAACTTTTTGTAGTACATCGTTGCCATGATGACGTCTCCTGTGTCACTCTTTAAAACTAATATTTCAAAGGATATAAGTATACTAAAAATCTGTATTTTTGGTTTTTCTCCTGGGTGTCCTAGGAGCATTAATTTTTTTTTTCCAAGAAACTATCACTGTTGTCTTCTGGCTTACCGGACAAAATAACATCAACAACCAGTTGATCCACGGTTTTTTTAAGTCCTTAGTTTGCGGACGACGTCGCGGGCAGAAGCTATAAATAAATGTCTATGATCCTTGTGAGGGTTCTCTGTCGTTTGCTCGAACGTCATTTGCCATAATTCTATCACTTGCCATAATATTCATTCGCCATAAAGGCATTTTTTCTGAAATCGTGAACTATTCAGAATTGTTATAAAACAAACCTTACCTAACCTATTGGGCTCTATACGATGGCATGTAAAAATTACCAGTTTCAGAAAAAATGCCTTTATGGCAAATTAACATTATGGCAAGTGACACAATTGACAATATTTCATTTTGGTGACACCTGCAAATTACTATACGAATCGAAAGGGTTTTACCTCCTGAATACGGCAAAATATTTATTTGGATTTATTTTTCTTTATTTACAAAATTACAAGTAAGTTAATAAAAATATCGAGTTTTACCAATACTATGCCTGAATAGATATAATACCATTGCCTTTTTCACGAGAAAAAAAGCTGTCATACTTCAAATTTGACATTGACACTATTGACAGATGGATAGATACTTAAAATGACAGTTTTCATATGAATCTGACGTCTACTAACTCGAGTTAGTGCCTTAACCCAGGGTTAAATTCTGCGTGCAAGTGGCCCTAAGTATCTATCCATCTGTCTGTTTTCGTGCAAGTGGCCCTTAGAGAATTATCGGTTGACATGATACTTTTTTATATACAGATTGGACTAACGTAATATGTCCATTGTGTCGTAGAAATTAAGTTACGCCCTTTTAGAATAAGTACATGTTAATAAATTAATAATAAAATAATTATTCATTCTAGAGAAAATTTAAAACTATTAGTATCTTCCTCCTTCCAAACAGTATCTAAAAAACGAATAAAATTAAAGTCTTGAAAATATGAAATCTTGTCAATTATGGCAAATGAAATTCGGGTAAACGAAGTGATCCGCCTTGTGAGTGGTGGCTAGTAACAGCGTCGTGTGCGCAGGCGGCGGCACGCTCGAGACCATCCCGTGCTCGCGCGTGGGGCACGTGTTCCGCGCGTTCCACCCCTACGGGCTGCCGGCCGACTCCGACACGCACGGTAATTGGTTCAACTATTATGCTTTTTTTAATATACACTCCCAAACTAATGGGGTATTTAAAATTAAAACTAAATAAAAACTAAAAACCAAGAAAGGGCCCCCGTGGCAAAGTACCACAGATGCTGGCAGCATTTCCTCGTTGTACGGCAATGCTTAAGCGTTGGCCGAGGAAGCTGCCAGCTCTATGGTCTCCGTTGGTTTCTATTAGCCTTTTTGATAACTCCTTAAAAAGGCTAATAGCACCGGGTCCCCACGGACCAAGGGTCTCGACGCCGAAAGGAACGAAGTGATATTCCGCACCGAGACCCTTGTACTTATTTTTATAGTATTTAATTTTAATTTTATAGTATTTAGTTTAGTGATAAGTAGGTTTTATTTTAGCTTTAATTTATTGTAAATTGATTTGTCCTGTAATTGTTTATGTGCAATAAAGTAAATTTAGATTAAGGGGTATTTTAGATCTGTCCACTAGGATCCGTTAGTTCAAAAAAGATCTTGTGTTGATCAACTAAAGTCAAAAGTCACTTTGACAAACGTCCTAAATTTCGGGCGTTGAGCCTTACGAGGTGGAATCCCTCAGTCGTCTAAGATGCATTAATATATTACCCATGACTATTATTGTGTTTTCTAATAAACTAAAGTATTTTCTTGAAATTGGTCGATAGGTTTTTGTACTATAAATGAAAACACAACTTATAGGGTATATCACATAGTTTAATAACAATTCTCCTTCGAGTTATCAACTTAACGGAAAAAAGTGGCCACCTTTTCCCGTTAAGCTGACTACTCAACGGGTAATTGTTATTAAAGTTTGTTACGTATCCCGTAAATTGTGTTTTAACTTGCGCTACAAAAACATATCGTCTGATTGCAAGGAAATTCTTTAGTTAATTAGAAAATACAATAATATTAATGAGGGCGCCACTGGACGCTCGACGTTTGCTCGGTGCAGTCTTAATGGGATCAAGTGTTTTGTATATTCAAATCCATTAATTGAGTCTATTGGGCTTTAATGTACACTTAAATCCATTTAAAGTCATTAACATTTTTAATACGCAGGTATCCATCAATGGATTCAGTTGCACTCTTCATTACACTTGTATCCTCTATGGATCTTAGTACACTGTATATATGAGTATCCAACAATGGATTTTATTAATCGTTTAATACACTTGGATCCATCAATTGATGGATACTCGTGGATAATGTTTTAATGTTTTAATGTTTTAATGTTTATTAGGGTACAAACGGTACAATATGGCTAATACAATAAAAATCTTAGATTATACATCAACCAGTAAAGTTACCACAGTTAAAAATTACATATACTAACCGAGCAATATAGTTAATTACCTACTTGAAAATGTGACATTACTTCAAAAAAGACTAAGGATACCTTTAAAGGCAGAAAACAAAAATAAAAATAAAAACAAAAATAAAGATAAAGATGCGTTACGCGAAAATCCATAAATTTCATAATAAAGTATCATTTTTCTCTCTAACTAGGGCCGTGAACTCTTGAAGACATGTGTTAAATATATCAACTTCAGAAAAACTGGAATTATACATTTTGCAAACTCTATTAACAAAAGAATTTTTAACATAATTAGTACGTATAACCGGGACATAAAACAGATTAACAGTATGCCGAGACTTGGGGCGTGGTACTCTAAAACTTAACTTATTAAGAAGGAAAGGGGAGTCAATTTTATTATTAATAATTTTATATAGCAATATTTGGTCTTTTACTGTGCGTCGACTTCGAAGTGAAACAATATTATTAAAATTAAATGTTTGACACTGTAAGGTGGCTTTATATTTTAAATGCTTAATTAGTTTGTTTTATATTCGTTCTATGGAATTTATGTATATATTGTATTGCGGGTTCCATACGCTGGATGCATATTCTAAAACGGGTCTGATCAAAGAGTTAAAAAGAATAAGGATCGTTGAGACATCCTGGAACTCTTTACCTACTCTCAGTATGAAGCCGAGAAGTCGATAGGCTCTATTAGTGATATTCATGATATGGTTAGAAAATACAAGTTTATTATCTATGTAAATACCCAGGTCTTTAATTGTAGACGTTCTTTGAACTGTTTCGTTATTTAATGCATAATTAAAACTAATCAATTGTTTTTTTCTGCTGAATGAAATTATATAACATTTTTGGACGTTTAGGTGCAGATGACATTCTTTACAGTATTTAGATAGGTTATTCAGATCATTTTGCATCTTATAACAGTCGTCCAATGACTTAATTACTTTAAATATCTTTTTGTCGTCTGCATATAATAAACAACTTGTTGATTTTAAATAGGTGATAACGTCATTAATGAAAATTATGAAAAAAAGCGGACCCAAATGCGAGCCTTGAGGGACTCCGGATGGCACGGGGACAAAACTAGAACAGCAACCCTTAACGGCAACGGCCTGAGAACGATCCCTCAAGTACGACTCAATCCAACGTAGGAGGTCGCCGTGTACACCGGCCATTTCAAGCTTCATAAGTAGAACGCTATGTGAAATTTTATCAAAGGCTTTAGAATAGTCCGTGTACACGGCATCTACCTGTTGTCCCTCTCCCATGGCATCATAAACTTGATCTAAAAATTCACACAGATTCGACTGTTGATTTTTTGTCAACGAAACCGTGTTGCTCACTAATAATAAGAGGCCTAAAGATGGGAAAGAGTATGTCATATATAATTTTCTCGAATAATTTAGGAATGGTACTCAATTTAGAAATAGGTCTATACTTAGAGATGTCGTGACAATCTCCAGACTTAAACACAGGTGTCACAAAGGATTGTTTCCAAACTCTGGGCATGACACCCATATTCAGAGACATATTAAATAAAGCGGCAATGGGTTGAGATAATTGACTTCTACATTCACGTAGGAATAAGGCCGGTATTCCATCCGGACCCATACCCTTGTTCACGTTTAACTTTCTAAGATAAGAACAGACCTCATTACAAGATATTTCAATATGACCGATACTTGCCGAGAGGGAAACGTGGCTAGCGGGCATATTAAAAGAAGTATCAGACGGTGGTTCAAACACAGAGTGAAAATATTTATTAAAGAGGTTGCAAATCGCTGTGCCATTAGATGCTGTCTCATCGCCCAAATACATGGAGTCCGGTAAGGCAGAGGTATTTTTCTTCGATTTAATGAAGCGCCAGAAATATTTACAGTTTTCTTTGATTTTTGATTCAGCAAAGGCCAAATATTTTCGGTAACAAACATCTTGAACTAGTTTTTGTCTTTCCCTAAGGGTTGTAAAAGTTTCATAATGATGAATGTTACCATAAATTTTCCATTTTTTATGAAACTTCAATTTTTCTTTAACAATCTTAATCAGAGCTCTAGAGAACCAAACGGGATACCTATCATTGTTGTAAATATCTTTGGAGGGGATGTGATCAGAGATTACTTTGTTTATAATATCATAGAAAATGCCTACGGCAGTATCGATGTCATTGCTGTTGATACGAGTCTCCCAATCAATATTTGCTAGTGCTTTGTTGACTGCTGTATAGTCCGCTGCTTTAAAGAGACGAACTGTACGCTTTGGGTGTCGCAAAGAAAGAGACGCAGTGTTTAAGATGGTAATATCGAGAGACGGGTGGTGTTTGTCTTCATTAACAAAAGGTAAGGACGAGCCGTTGACTGAGCACTGCAAATTTGAAATGACAAGATCTAAAATTCTCCCATTGGCATTGTGAATTAAATTAAACTGTTTTAAGTCATTAAAGGCCAAAAACGCCAGTAAGTACTCTATACTAGGGGTTAAAGTAGAAATATTAGAACAGCATATTATAATAGAATCCATTCATGGATCTTTGTAGACTTCATAGTACATTTAAATACATTGATGGATCCCAGCGTCTCAAAAAGTATAAACGAGTCCAAATGGAATTAATTGTACATTTAACTGTATATAAGTATATTCTAGTTTCACCTGTCACCATATTTTTTTTGCTGATCTATGTTTGCTGTTTGGTGCATCAGGTATCAACACGGCGCGCATGGCAGAGGTGTGGATGGACGAGTACGCGGAGCTGTTCTACATGCACCGGCCGGACCTCAGGGTGAGTCCTACGTCGTCTAGGGGGTTACCAACACATACTATAACTGTTATATGGAGGAAAACCGCCGATATAACTCTGACCAAGGGGTCTTATCTTATACTACAGATATGGGCCCTAAGAGTGTATCCGAAAACACTTCGACCCTTGCAATTACCATCTTAGGTACATACTCAACTGTTCGAATGTGCAGGTTAATCGATAGTTATCAATAGTATCAATAGTATAGAGGGCGCCACTGAACGCTCGACAATTGCTCGGTGCAGTCTTAAGAAAGCTGGTAACAAAGAGACCCGGGCAGTGTTCCAGGTAATAATTCAGTATCTAGGTATTCTAGTTTAATCGCAAAATTATCAGGATATCTCTCGCTTTACACAAGTTACCGAACAGTGGGCAAGTAATAGGCCATTTGCCCTACATAATTTCATAATTTTGGAGTCGTCTCCTTGAAGGAGTCCAGTTCGTCAAGCTGTTCTAATTTGACAATAATTCAGATGAGGGTGTTTAGTCATCCTTCCTAGTACCAGGAGTTCAGAACCTGTAAGGGGTCTGCTCCGAACTGGCTGGCCTCACGGTCAAACAGGTGTTAATTTGACAATCATTCAGACGAGGGTGTTAAATCATCCAAGTACCAGGAGTTCAGAACCTGTAAGGGGTCTGCTCCGAACTGGCTGGCCTTACGGTCAAACAGATGTTAATGTGACAATCATTCAGGTGAGGGTGTTTAGTCATCCTTCCTAGTACCAGGAGTTCAGAACCTGTAAGGGGACTGCTCCGAACTGGCTGGCCTCACGGTCAAACAGATGTTTATTTGACAATCATTCAGATGAGGGTGTTTAGTCATCCAAGTACCAGGAGTTCAGAACTTGTAAGGGGTCTGCTCCGAACTGGCTGGCCTCACGGTCAAACAGATGTTAATTTGACAATCATTCAGATGAGGGTGTTTAGTCATCCAAGTACCAGGAGTTCAGAACCTGTAAGGGGTCTGCTCCGAACTGGCTGGCCTTACGGTCAAACAGATGTTAATTTTACAATCATTCAGATGAGGGTGTTAAGTCATCCTAGTACCAGGAGTTCAGAACCTGTAAGGGGTCTGCTCCGAACTAGTTGGCCTTACGGTCAAACAGATGTTAATTTGACAATCATTCAGATGAGGGTGTTAAGTCATCCTAGTACCAGGAGTTCAGAACCTGTAAGGGGTCTGCTCCGAACTGGCTTGCCTTACGGTCAAACAGATGTTTATTTTCCGCAGAAAAACCCAATAATCGGTGACGTGACGCACCGCAAGATCCTCCGCGAGAAGCTGCACTGCAAGGGCTTCCAGTGGTTCCTCGACAACGTGTACAAGGAGAAGTTCGTGCCCGTCAGGGACGTGCTGGCGTACGGCAGGTGAATATGGAATGTCGGCGAGCGGCAGGGTTCAGTGTTTTTTTTATAACGTATATAGATACATTAAATCACGCCTGATTCCCGGAGAGGTAGGCAGAGACCACTTCTTTCCATTTGCTTCCATCCTGACAAATCTCTTTCGCTTCTTCCACATTCATACATATATTTATTTTATTATATTTCTCCGATTTTATTCGAAAAAGTACGCCTAGGGCGGGCCCTTCCGACCCTTCCACTCACTTTCGCTCTGTATATATCTGTCGTCAATGTGCTTTCTTCCATCCTTTCCAAATGACCGAACCATCCGAACATCTTCTTTTAGTCCACGTTCCTCTCTGACCTTTTCATTGTTATTTAGCTTCTTTTGTAGCATAGAGAAGATAAGTGAACATAAGGCCACCTGATGTTAATGGGATCTGAGATCCATATGGCCGCTGTACACATTGGGCCAGTGCGGTCGGCCAAGCTAATGGACCAAAGAATGGAATGACGTTTACACATTGGCGTATTGTTTGTTCTGCATTAGCGCTTTCATGATAGATTCTTTGATGTGTGCACGTTAAACCGACACCAGCCGGTTGGCCGTCCAGCGTTGGTCGCCGCCAACTACGAACAAGCCAATAGCGTAGCCAAGTAGGCCTCTACACTAGGGTGGTCCAAAAATCAGTTTCTTTTTTATTTTCCTTCTCCACAAGGGTCTTTTTATTCGATTAGACTTTAAATACCTCTGTGCAAAATTTGAGTGAAATCGGACAATATTTAGGGGTCGCTATGATTTGGCGATTTTTTTGATAAAAAGAAAAAAAAACATTTTTTGTACGCACTTCTTTAATACGAATGGTTTATGTGAAATAAACATAAAGTGAAATTAAATTATGCTAGTAATTTTTATCAAAAATTGCCGTCGTGGATACTTGGCGTATTTAAGTTGCAAATCATAGCGACCCCTAAATATTGTCCGATTTCACTAAAATTTTGCACAGAGGTATTTAAAGTCTAATCGAATAAAAATACCCTTGTGGAGAAGGAAAAAAAAAAAAAAAAAAATTCGACCGCCCTACTCTACACGTTGGCCCGATACCGTTGCCCAACGTGTGCAGGGGCCAAGACATTTTCATCCTCAAGTAAGCCATTATCAGACTTTAGATTGCAGTCTTAATCATCGATACTTTAATATAAACATTAAGATACAGGGCAACCACAGATACAGGTTTCTCACATATTGTAGAAAACTTATGATGTGCATGTAGGTAAAGTGTACTATATAATATGTAAATATATTTTTAGCTATTTTCGATAAGTAGCTAAATTTTTTTTTTCACGTACATGGTATTTTATATTGTATCGGTTGTTAATATTTACACCACGAACCGAAACAAAGAAAAGCATTGTTTCTTAAAAGCTGGCCACATTATTTTTACGTTTGACATTTGTAGCTGTCTTTGTAGTCTACGGAATTAAAAATGCACTTTATTATTTATCAGTTTATCATAGTCTAATAGTAATTTGTGTTTCTCCCAGGGTAAAGAATCCCGCGTCGGGCTTGTGCCTGGACACGATGCAGCGAGAAGGAGAGGGCTCCGCGCTCGGCTTCTATCCCTGTCACCTCACGCTCAGCGCCACGCAGTACCTCTCGCTCTCGCTCACTGGCCAGCTGCGCGACGAGGAGAAATGCGCCGAGATGCAGTATGTACGGTGAGATACATTAAAAGGGAACGCATCTGCTATTCTTCCGGTGTGGCGGGCGAGCTTGGACGCCGTTCATTACGATTACGAAGACCCGGAATACGGTATTTGACAAAAGTCAAATCAGCTTCTTTATATGAAACATCAAAAACGCTCCGTTACTATGGAATTTATTTGTATACTATCTATTTACTATCTTGTGACGTCACAATCAAACAGCGTCCTTGTTGTTGCATTTTAAGAATTTAAAAATCTTAAAATAAATAAAAGATTGATGTTTTCTTAGTATTTTTATAATGTTTATATGTTGTTAATGAAAAACCAATTTAATTCCACTCTTGTCAAATACCCTATTTTGGGGGCGGCTTTTGACAAGTTGTAGGTACAGAACACCGCTGTTTATCGATGTTATCGACAAATCGATAGATTTTTATGTAGGCATTTAATATCGGAAAGTTTAGTCCTTTTAAACTGCTTCATTGAAATCAGTATAATAACGAAAACCCTTATATTTTATAACTTGAGAATAGAGCCCTCTGAGACCACTTTCGCGAATGAAATAAAGTCAAGATTTTAATTTAATAAGTAGTCATAAAAAAAAAATAATTCCACTTTACTTCTTTGCACTAGATCTCTATTTGAGTGGATTATTTTGTACTATTTTTAGTACAAGGAACCTCAAGAGGTTAACGTTAGGTGGCTTATTTGCCTACCCTTTTTTGATATAATAAAACCGAAAATATTATTTGATAACTTTCCGATATTCCGAACTTTTTTTATCATCTACCGCTGAAAAAAGTACGAATCATCAGAAAATTTGGGGTTTTATTTTATTTATTTATTTATTTATTTAAAAGACACGCCAACAGCATACATATCCATCATTCATAATATAATATAACCTGACAACATTATTCATTATATGTAAGCCTATTACAGGCATGTACAGCATTCACCTTTTAAAGTGCACGGTTCACATATTTAATAGAGACATAAATAAATAAACTATCGATTTATCGATAACATCAATAAACAGTCATGACTAGCATAGAGGCATTCCTTCTTAGTCCTCAGGGTTGGCAACGCATTTGTAGTCTTAGGATTGCATGGCAGTCTTGTGAATGCAAATGTCTATGGGTCACAGTTTCCACTTACCATCAGGTGGCCTGTGTGCCCGTTTGTCTTCTCTATGCCATACAAAAAAAAAAATCCTCATTACTTCCCAAAAGGCCTTTGCCTTTGACATGTTGTCGTATTGTTCTCAACTAGGCCGCCATTACCTGTCAAGTCAAGTGAGTTCATCGATCTGGTTCCCAAACTAGATAATTCCGTGTAGCTATTTTTCTACTCAAATTCCCCATTCGTCATTTCACTCGGTCGCATATTTGCTATGAATTTATATTAATCGCACATTTTCCAAAAAAAAATGCAGGCGTCGGAATAGGTAGTGCTTATTAACCTAAACGTTATGCCATCTCACTCACACACTAGTTATTCCGACCCCTGGTTATTACTATGGATTAGGTAGGTAGGTGGGCTCTACTTTTCGTTGTACATAACTTTGAGCCACGTTCTCACTAAAATATTTTTATTTCAACAAACGGTAAAGTGCCGCTTATATTTAAAATCACGCGACTCTGACAAGGCTATTATACAGGGTGACTGGTAACTCGACCTATTCTATAAATGAGGTTATACTAGAGCTAATTTGCTATAATTTTGTCCTAGTCAACTAGGGGTCTAATGCCACTGGTTTTGGAGTTATTTAATTTTTAAGTTTATTTTAAGAAATTCCGTCCTTTGGTGTTAAACTATCAATTGTGAAAAAAGTACCTAGCTTTGGGGACTAAAATGACGTTTTTCGAATAGCTGATGAATTAGGGAATCCTTTAAACAAAAATACTTTGCGAAAACTGCAAGAACCTCAGAAATAAAAGGTCCTTAAATCGCAAGTCCGTTATTTCTTTTAAAAATGTTTACTTTCGGGGGGGGATTACTCCAAAAAAATTTAGTACACTTGGCGTACAAATTACGTAAATAACTTCCTCAATTCATAAGCTTTCCGAAAAGGTGCAAATGTTGTCAACTTTAGTAGGTACAGGTATTAAAAATTAAGCTTATTAAAAGAGCAGAGGGTGCGATGTAAATTTAACTCGGAAAGTTGATATCAAAAACTAGGTAACATTCGTCGGACTATGGTCGCAGCCAATGTGCCTCATGAGTTGGAGCCACGGGGTCTTAATCGCTCGGACCGCTGGTTATGTGGGCTAGGGCAGTCTCATGTGCGAGGCCACGTGCCTCAGCATTTTTCCTTCCTCGCACCTCACAGCCATACAATACGGAGCTCAGGTCGCTGCTGAAAATGGTGCAAGCACCAGCACACCAGATACTCAGAGCTCAAGCGGGCGTATGAGTTTGTTCCAGAGCTGTAGAGCGCAGTTGTTCTTGGTGCGTAGAGGCAAAACCTCTTTTTTAAGGCTTTGGGACAGCGATTGAGGGATAGGGCCTGTGACCTCCGGTCCGGTTTGTAATCTGTTCCATCACATTTCGTTGGCAACACAGCATAGCAATGTTGCCAGCATTGGATACCTTTGAACCAGGCGCTACCCGAGCCGCGGAATAATTTTGCGGAAGATTTATTGATGAAAAATGATACTGATTTAATTTATGTACACTGTTGACGAAGCTTGTTGCTAATTAACTAATCGTAAACTCTTGACGAAACTTGTTGCCGATATTTTTTTGTAATTGGCATAAATAAAGTTTTAGAAAACATTACAAATCTTGTTCAAATTAGGAACTTGAAGTCGCGCGATGTTAAATGCAGACTCCTTATTGGTCATGGGATTGAGCCGCACAACGAATCCAGGTTCAATTTAAAACAAAAAGAAATCAGTTAGTTTCAACCATCTTAGAGATCGCAATTTCCCTCGTTACCTAACATTTCTGTGCTAATACCGCTTCCTTTTCAAATGGCTTTGTACCAAAATGACGAATACGCGGATATCATGTATTGTTACGGGTTTTGTGATGGTGACGCCGCTGCAGCAAGAAGAGAGTATCAAAGACGGTTCCCTAACCGCCGTTTACCTGATGTCAGTGTGTTTGGTGGGACATATCGGCGCATTCGGGAAACAGGATCGGTTCGACGACACCAAACCGATACTGGAAGAGCTAGTGTTAGAGATCCTAACGTAGAAGAGCAAATCTTGCAACGTTTTCAAGCAGACGGCACTACGTCAACAAGAACTGTGGCTAACCAGCTTGGTGTTTCCCAGTGGAAAGTTTGGTCCGTAGGTACAACATCAATCACAACAGTATCCATACCACTACACGCCAGTACATGCTATTGAGGAGGGCGATCCTGCAAGGAGGATGGATTTCTGTAGATTTTTACTGAATGCAGATAATGAGGACCCAGAATACCTGAAAAAAATTTTGTGGACAGACGAATCCAACTTTGACCGTGATGGTATTACTAACTATCATAATCTGCATTTTTGGGCTCCTAAAGGTCAAAATCCAAGAAAATCCAAAGAAGGTGCACACCAACGTAGATTTTCGCTAAATGTATGGATGGGGATCGTGCACGATAATTTGATTGGACCATTTTTTCTGCCGGCACGACTAACCGGCATCGCCTATGAAAACTTTTTAATGGAAGAATTACCTACGTTGTTGGACGATGTGCCGCTTGCCACAAGAATGGGTTTGATTTACCAGCATGATGGCTGCCCAGCCCACTATCATCGGGGTGTACGACAGTGGATGGACAATAACTATCCACAGAAATGGATTGGTCGAGGTGGACCGATTCCTTGGCCGGCAAGAAGCCCGGATTTAACACCATGTGACTTCTTCATTTGGGGTCACATGAAGTCGTTGGTGTACCATTCACCAATATCCACTCAAGAAGAGTTGAGAGTAAGAATTTTGGCAGCTGCCCAAAAAATGAAAGACACGCTTTCAACACGAGTGACAGTAAGCGAAGTGCGACGCCGACTTCATGCATGCATACGTAATGGAGGGAGGCAGTTTGAACAAGAATTGTAATGTTTTAAAGTCAGAATTCGGTAAAATAAGATACTTTTTTTGCTATTTTTGTTATTGATATCACACCTTCTGCTCTTTTAATAAGCTTAATTTTTCAAACCTGTAATAAAGTTGACAACATTTGCACCTTTTCGGAAAGCTTATGAATTGAGGAAGTTATTTACGTAATTTGTACGCCAAGTGTCTTACATTTTTTTGGAGTAATCCCCCCCCGAAAGTAAACATTTTTAAAAGAAATAACGGAATTGCGATTTAAGGAGCTTTTATTTCTGAGGTTCTTGCAGTTTTCGCAAAGTGTTTTTGTTTAAAGGATTCCCTAATTTATCAGCTATTCGAAAAACGTCATTTTAGTCCCCAAAGCCAGGTACTTTTTTCACAATTGATAGTTTAACACCAAAGGACGGAATTTCTTAAAATAAACTTAAAAATTAAATAACTCCAAAACCAGTGGCATTAGACCCCTAGTTGACTAGGACAAAATTATAGCAAATTAGCTCTAGTATAACCTCATTTATGGAATAGGTCGAGTTACCAGTCACCCTGTATAATAAAATACTTGTGGTTAAAATCACGAATGGGAAAAATTCCCACGAGGAATTATCGAATTTGGGGAATAGATCTAGAGACTCGGCGGCAAATGCGTTGCCAACCCTAAGGAGTAACCTCGCAAGGCCAAAGTCTTTCGTTAGTTCGAAAACAATCTTGTGTCGGTCAACTAAAGTCAAAAGTCACTATGACAAATGTTCTAAATTTAGGACGTGGGGCCTTACGAGGTGGAATCGCTCCGTTAAGTGCACTTTTTGTACAATTCAATCCATAAATGGAGTATGGTGGGCCTTAACGTACACTGAAATCCATTTGGAGTCGTTTACAATTTTTAATCCGCTGGGATCCATCAATTAATTACACTTGTATCCATCAATGGATTTAAGTACACTACTATGTATATGAGTATCCAACAATGGATTTCATTACTTTTAATACACTTGGATCCATCATTTGATGGATATTCATGGACTTGTAGTATACTAAAATCCATCAACGGATCCCGGGATGTAAAAAGTTCCATAGAATCCATTCATGGATATTTGTAGACTATATAGTATATTTAATGCCGCACTCACAGACGTCAATTAAATTGAATGCTTGATTAGTGACACACACACACACATTAAATCACGCCTGTTTCCCAGAGGGGTAGGCAGAGACCACTTCTTTCCACTTGCTACGATCTTGACAAATTTCTTTCGCTTCTTCCACATTCATACATCGAGTCATGCACGCACGTCGGTTTCGGGTACTTAAGATTCGGCCCTTTTCCAGTATTTCACCGATTTGACTCGAAAAAGTACGCCTAGGGCGGCCCCTTCCGACCCGTCCACTCACTATCGATGTGTATATCTCTTTCGTCAATCTTCTTTCATCCATCCTTTCCAAATGACCGAACCATCGAAGCATGCCCTTTTCAATCTTAGTCAATACATCATCTTTTATTCCACATTTCTCTCTGACTTTTTCAATCCTTACTCTATCAATCAGTTTCACACCACACATACTACGCAAAGAGCGCATTTCAACGGCATTTATTTGTATTGATTAGTGACGTGTTGTCTTAATCTATTGATATGGTAAAGAATGTGACAGCAGCAACTTTAATCAAGCATTTAATTTAATTGACGTCTCAGAGTATGGTAGTTACATCCATTGATGGATCCCAGCGTAGTTAGAAGTAGTTCAAAATTTAAAGTTGCACTATGACTAATCCTAAATAATGGTTATTTGTTTTAAACTGGTAGAGAATGCCTTACGGTGTTAAGTTCGCGTTTTATATGTTGCAATAAAGATTAAATAAATAGTATTATTTTGAGACAAACCTCTATAATTTACCTAACGTTACTACAGAGGCCGTGAAGCAAGTAGTTTAATGTTAGTAAGCAAATCTTAAAAAGTTAGAGCTCATGAAGGGAGACATAAACAAGAAACTTCACGTGTTCATACATTTCCGAGCATGTTTGATAAACAGAGCCCGGATTTTTCACGGCAAAACAAAAAACTGTCGCAATCTAGCTAGTGTTAGTAATATTTGTTTATCGATATATCGATACTTGTGCTATAGAATAGAAGGTCCACGAAATAAAGAAATATTAAATGAAACATTTTACGTGAGTTTTGTATAAAATTATATAGAAACAGATGCAATTTCTTCTTCGAAATCCGTCAGCACACACAGCAGCACGTGACATTTTATTTGGTTTGTAATATTGAATCATTAATTTCTCAACATTCTCTGGGAGTAGACAGTTTCTGACGTTTCTATTATTTTCCATGAGGTAGTATAGTCACTTCATTCAAAGTTTTACCTCTTAGTTACCCGACGGGTTATTTTATTATTTGATATGAAAAAGTGGGAGTTAAAATTTAAATGGAATAACACATATAAAACAACTGTCGCGAATGATTGTAAAGTAGTGTAAATATAATAATACTCGATATCGATACAAAAATATCTCTAACAGATTGCGACAGTCTTTTGTTTTGCCGCGAAATATCTGGTCTCTGTTAATAAACCATGATTTTTATTTATTAACACTTTCCAAATTTTTCCTGTTGTCAATTTAAAAGAGGGGTAGTCAGAGACCACTTCTTTCCACTTGCTATGATCCTAATTTCTTTCGCTTCTTCCACATTCATACATCGAGTCATGCACACACGTCGGTTTCAGGTACTTAAGATTCGGCCCTATTCCTGTATTTCTCCGATTTTTCAAGTATGTATTTCTCTATATAAGTATGTATCTAGTATAGTAGGTATCCATAGCACAGCCTAGCTAGACCGTAGTTTGGGACCAAGTTAATATGCGTGAGATTTGCCTGTATTTTTAATGCTATAATCATTCTCTACCAGTCAACCATAAACTGAAGCCAATCAAAAAGTAAACTATTAGTAGGTATTAAGTAGTAATTGAGAGTGGGAGAGTGGGGGGTGGGGGTGGAAAGGGTGGGGACCAAAAAGTTAGACCGTATTTAAGCGTAGTTAACCATACAGAGGTGAAAAAAATTCAGTTGTGGTACGTAAAGTATCCTTAAAATGAATTAGCTAATTTTCGTGTCACAACGGAAAAGTTTCATAGAAAATTTAATTGTGTCCAAGTTTTTGGACCTGACCATTATTCCACATAATTTTCACAATGCCTAATTTACTAATTAAACTAAATTTCATCTTTTCTCTCGTAATACCTAAATATCAATTTGTCTCATTCCTAGGATGAACAAATGCCACAATGACTTTGACCTAAAACGTGTCATGTCCGGAATGCCTAATTCTTTAAAATGCCGAATCACAGATACGACCAAATTTCAAAACAGCTTAAATGCGATGTCACAGTTTCAAAATGTCTAAATTATTTACTTTATCTTTATAATATTGGTACTTCTATGTAAGTGACCAGCACTAAAGAAGATAGTAAAGCGGATAATACATGAAGGTTAACTAGCCTTTTTGAAATTCAGGTATTCTGGCACCAGAGGGCCCAGACAAGATGCACGAGCTAGCGTTGTTCTTCATTTAGTTATTAAACCAATCGCGTCACAGGTAGATCACGTGATACGAAAAGTCACGTGATGTGCCAGTGACGCGATTGGTTTAAAAACTAAACGAACAGAAACGATAGCGTAATGCAGCTTGTCTGGGCCCTCTGGTGGTTTTCAACACACGGTATTCTGCGATAAAGCTGTTGTGAAATGTCCATTACGAGACTAAGGGCCGTATTAATAATAATAAACTCATCTTGGCTGAGATGCGCGTCACAAGATACGTCAAAGTAAACGTCAAACCATAGAACGCTGTCATTTTTGACGCATCTCGAGACGAGCGTTTGAGTTTCAAAATTGAGCCATTTTAAAACTATGATGTTATAAGACAAAAGGTTAGGCATTCTAGGATTTAGGTATTTTGACACTAAAGTCGTTTAGAGGGTATCCCGCCTTTTGGCCAAAATATATTTGGCCGAATGTATCGTTTCCCAACCGCTTCATTTGACAACCCGCTTTTTTTCTGTTACTGTAAATATTTCAGGATTTATTTCAGTTCCATCGTGTAGAACCCTATAGGTTAGGTTAGTTTTACAAAAACCCTGAAATATTTACAGTTATAGAAATAAAAGTTACCAAATAAAACGGTTGGGAGACGTTACATTCGGCCCAACATATTTCTGTCAAAAGGCAGACAACTGGGAGTATTCGTAAATTAGGCATTATGCAAATTAACTGGAATAAGCCCTACTCGTATTAACTACCTAGTAATAGAGATCCCCGCCACACCACATGGCGTGACTGTACCACGTGAGCTGTTGTTTCCAGTAGGCTGACCGAGGAGTCTGACGAGGACAAGCCGCTCCGCGTGCTGATGGTGACCTGCTCCAACTCGGGGCAGCAGCGCGGGCAGGTGGGTGGTGACCACATCGGGGTCAACGACGACGTTTTAATATCATTCAGCGCGCAGAATCTTGGCGGCAAAACAAAAGACTGTCGCAATCTATGTACGGTCACGAGCGTTAATTTGGGACCCATTTCAAGAAAAATATGCTTGAGGTCGTCAATATCCTTAGAGATGTCATGCCATTAGTAACTTTTAGGAAACTCAACCTTATTGTTGTAGAATGTCAGATTGACTTTGGACCTAAGGTGGGTACTCGTGACTGTACAGATGTAGGGAATAATCCTTTCCCATAGTTTTTTGTCGGATTAGTTCGTATTTATCTAGCTTTCTCAATTAGCTTCAGTACCCATCAATATGCCAACTGAGAAAGCAAGATAAATACGAAGTTATCCGACCAAAAACGATGGGAAAGGATTATTCACTACATCTGTAGCTAGTATTAGTTTTTTTTAGTTTTTTTTTTTTTTAGTTGTGCAATAGAAGAATACCAAAATGGTCTGCGAAATATAAAATTGGCTACTCCCCCTATTTATTCCCGCTGGGGGTCGACTTTCGGAAAATTCGGGAAATATTTTGCAAGTGCTCATTTTCATCATGAAAGGAACCCCTGTACCAAATTTCAAGTTTCTAGGTGCAGTAGTTTCGGCTGTGCGTTGATATATAAGTCAGTGAGTCAGGTTTGCCTTTTATATATATAGATTTATCGCTTAATACTTTAACCTACGTTTAGTAAAATTTGGCAGCTAGGCGTGTCGTTTTGGTTCAAAAAAGCACAAGTGCTGTTATGGGGAATAGACTAGATAGACTTTTCTCCGGATTATTCTGCGGACATATTATGTATGTTCTTATATTAGTGTTCGTGAATGTATAAATGACAGATAAAAGTACAGGAGTAGGAAAATGAATGTTATATGAGATCCCCAAAAGTTAAGTTATACTCGTAATTTAAAATCAGCCAAGTTAATAGGTACGGATGATGCGAGCATTTTAAACTGCTGTAGAAAGAGATATCTTTGTTACCTTATATCTTGGTTATTTTTATAGCTATTCAAAAAAAGATTTTTCTCAACTGTTCGTCACATGACATGAGTCAGCTTTTATTGAACCTGTGTAAAATGCTGATGCTGCTATAGTACTGTTAGGCGATGGGCTTGCAACCTGTCACTAATACACTGGTAAACATCTTAGCCTAAAAGTGCAAAATGTGGTTACAGAATTATTAACAAGTTTTTAGAGTTGTTGGTAATTCTGTAGCTCTGCCTACCCCACTCTGGGAATAAAGGCGTGAGTTTATGTATGTGTATGTATGTTAAATGGTGAATATTCGGTGTGCCAGCAATGGAGCTACGTGCCGGCGACGCACCAGCTGCGGCACGTGGAGTCGGGGCTGTGCCTGGACGCGTTCGGCGCCGGCTCCGGCGAGGACGCGCGCGCGCGCGCCTGCGGGGACCAGCTCTCGCAGCGCTGGAGCTTCGACTACGACGACAACAAAGACTCCAGTGAGTATCTCTCTCCAGTCAGTTCTCATGTCTCATGCTCTGAATGTAGGCCATGGACCCATATTGACTAACATAAATTTTTTATTCATATTTTTTGTTTTCCTACCAATTTGTATTCATAATAATCACTATACTATTTGTGCAGGGTCCGTCCGGATCGCTACCACCATCTTATCCATTAACCTACCGCCAAACAGCAGTGTTCGCATTGTTGTGTTCCGGTTTGGGGATAAGGCAGCCGGTGAAATGACTAGCATTGAGGCATTCTACTTAGTCCTCAGGGTTGGCAACGCATTTGCAGTCTTAGGATTGCATTGCAGTCTTGTGAATGTGAATTTCTATGGGTCACAGTTTCCACTTACCATCAGGTGGCCTGTGTGCTCGTTTGTCATCTCTATGCCATAATTTTTTTTAATAAAAGTCATACTCTGAAAGTAGGCCATTGTTTAGCTTAGAAACGGATTGAAAGTGATACAAGTCCGCCCTAGGGAAGAAAAGTAATTGCAACAAAAAATAGTAGATTGTTCAACAAGGGACTAAAACAAGCCATAATGACACGAGATGTTTAGCCACCCAAGCGCAGCGCGGGTGGCTATAGCTCGAGTGTCATTATGGTTGTTTAGTCTCGCGTTAAACACTCTACTTTTCACTTTAATTGCGAGAAAAAAAACGACGTTCTACATGTATAAAATTACAATATTATGGATTAGAACAAAGTTTCTTACAAAATTGTACTGCGGTTTTTTTGTTGTTAAGTGACGCTTTAAATTCTTGCTTATTTAGCCAACAGATTCAAACTTGAAAACTATTTTATAACCAATTGGACCATGCATAATAAAATGAATTATCCTTAATGTAATTAAATAGATTCATGTTCGTAATCACTAATCGTGTTTCACGAAATTAAATCGTTATTTTTTATATTTTTGCACAGTTGTGTTGAGGTTATCAACACGCTCAAAAAATCGTCCATACACAATCACTGAAAATGGCGACCATCCTCCATTCACAAACCCCGTGATTGGCTGTTTAGGAGTTTCCAAAATAAATTAAAAAAATATTACTTTAGTCCCTAGAGATTAATAAAGAGTTTTAGTCCCGATGTGCAGAGACTAAAGTAACATTTTAAGAGCATGAGAAGTGAAAAAAATATTACATAAAAAATAACGTTTACATACGAGGGCTGCTACTTATGTAACCGGAATAGAAAAAATAAACAAACGTACATGGCTAAATATGGTTTTATTGTTTTTCGAAGTATTCTCCGTGATAATCGATGCACTTTTGCATACGTTGAAACCAATTTATAAAGCACTTTTTCCACTCTGACTGAGGTATCTCCAAAACGTGCTGTCTGAACGCGTCGACGGCATCTTCACGGGTCGAAAATCGTTGACCACGTAATTTATTCTTTACATTTGGAAATAAATAGAAATCATTGGGTGCCAAATCAGGGCTGTAAGGTGGATGACCCGTTAATTCTATATTTTGACCTTCCAAAAATCGAGTCGTTTCACGTGATGCATGACAGCTGGCGTTATCATGGTGCAGAATGATTCTCCGTCGCTGGTTGTTTTTCCGTATTTTTTCAAATACTTCCGGCAAACAAATGGTCGTGTACCACTCCGAATTAACCGTTTTACGATTCTCTAGGGGCACTGTAGCCACATGGCCATTAATACCAAAAAAGCAGGCCACCATTTGCTTCAAGGTGCTTTTTGCACGAGTTACTTTCGTAGGGTTCGGCTCATTTTGAAACACCCACACCGTTGATTGTTGTTTAGTTTCGGGATCATACGCATAGATCCAGGATTCGTCACCTGTGTAGATATTATAAACAGCTTTTGAGTCACCACGGTTATATTTTTTCAACATTTCCTTGCACCATTCGACGCGAGCCTCTTTTTGATCCTTAGTTAAGTTGTGCGGGATCCAACGCGAACAAATTTTTTTCACAGCTAAGTGTTCATGTAATATCTTATTAATGCTCGTCATACATATGCCTATAGTCGCCTCTATCTCGCGATACGTAACATGACGGTCATGCATTATAAGTTTTCGCACAGCTTCAATATTTTGTGGTACAACGACCGATTTCGGGCGACCATCCTTAACTTCGTCCCTGAGCATACTACGTCCACGATTGAACTCACTAAACCAGTGATACACAGTAGTTTTGGATGGAGCTTCATCACCAAAAGTCGAAGTTAGTTGATCTATGCACTGTTGTTGCGTTAAACCACGCCGAAAATCGTAATAAATCATAGCACGAATATTTTCACGAGTGAGTTCCATTCTTGCAGCGAGATTAAAATTTAAACCCGCCAAAAACAAAAGACTAGCGTACATAAGAAAAAAAATATATAGCGGCCAGTATTAAAAAAAGTTCAAATTTTACCATGGAGGTCAGATATAGCGTTTAAAAATGTTGGAATCCTGGATTCCGGTTACCTAAGTAGCAGCCCTCGTAAGCGCCTGTATCTTGGCCGTCTGCGAGCGCGGTTTACAAAATAGTTAATGTAACAAATTGTATGATCTTTATCTTAAGAAACTACGAGTAATTATTTCTGGTTATACATTAAATACGAGCTATATGTACAAATTCATACATGCATGTGTGCTAATTTGTATGTATATGTGTATGTGTGTGTGTGTGCGTGGGTCCGTGCATTGCATGTTTAAATAAAGTACCAGGAGCGCAGCGGTAATTAGGAGGTGCGGGGGCCGGGGCCTGGGGGACAGATCATTCTCCCTGGGACCGTCTTTTGAATTTCGAGCGTTCGATTTCAAAACCGAGCGGTAGAAAATATTCGAATGTGAAAATCTTTCACGCTTTATTTTCGAATAGCCGAAATATCATACCTTTAAAATTCTCACTCGAAAGTCTCGAAACCAAGGACCGGCCCGCTATCCCATTCAAGGGGTTTCGGATGGGTTTTTATAAGGATTTATTTAGAAAAGCCGTATCGCTTGAAAGCCGTTCGATTTGCTTTTAAAGCGCAATTTATAAGCGTTACCCTTACTTACCAAATCCGTTTCGTGAACGTCTAGCTCGATTTTGCTTTTGTAGCGCTATATTTTGAGTGATACCAATATCCCTTTAACTTTAAAAAAGCCGTTCGATTGGCTTTTTAAGCGCTATTTTAAAGGGTTACCCTTATATTTGGTTATGCAATAAGAGGGATATCAATTTACTGCTGCTCTTTAGGTTTTCCTTATGTGATGGCTAGTTTAACAAACAACAGTCGTATATTCCTGCCAAAGGGTTTATTCTTTTAGTGGGTTGTACTTCGAGAGGTAAGTCTTTTAAAGGCTTTTATCGGGGAATGGGTGGTCGGGTCCCTGATCGAAACTGAGGGATTGATTAAATAGTATTTTTACGTTGGAACGTGTTTTAAAGGACCATGGGCACTTTTGTATGGAAATTGGGTGTGGCATCAACAGAATTGAATCCTTTACATTTAAAATGTAATTAGTTAAAACATCATTTCTTACTATAGCCGCAAATACCTAGCTTACCGGAGAATAAAAATATGGCCACTTTAGCTAAATAAATAATAAAATAAGAATTTTCTTAGAATCAGAGAGTTGTTTTGATGTAAAGAATACACAATTTTTTAAGATACATTACTCAACAATCGACCTCTGTGTAACTCTTTTCCGTTAAGTTGCTTAGGTTATGTTGATGATAATAGTGTTATAATCAAATACCCTAAACCCAGTTCTATAATTATCCGTCCCAATACTATATTTTCCAATGTTTCTATGGACTATGTCATCAACATAATCTTGTTTTCAAGTGCCCATATTTTTGTTCTCCGGTGAACTAGGTATTTGCGGCCATATTAAGAAATTACGTTTTGACTAATTCCTTTTTAATGATATGGGTTTAAATTCTGTTGGTGCCACACCCAATTTGCCCATGATCCTTTATGTGGTGAAGTTGAGAGGTTTATTTTTCAACATATATCATCGGCAATACAAAAATTGCAAGATTTTGAACAGATTATCTGTTGTTACAGGCAGCTTGCTCCCAGCTGACGTCGAGGAGCATCTGCAGAAGCTGAAAGGATTGCGGTGAGTCAGAGATAACCTTTAGATTTGTTCAGTTGTACAGTCAACCAATTTGATTCCTAGGCCACTATGGACTTTGTCAACGTGACGTTGTAAACCAAATCATCAGGGAGTCTCTTACGTTTTGGTTGACAACGTCACTTTAACATAGTCCAAAGTGGCCTAGAAATCAAATTGGTTGACTGTACGATGGACATGTTGTTGATACACATGATGAACATATAGTGCTAGCGGTACAGTCAAGGCCAAAAATATGTATACACTTTAGTACCTTGTCACTTTAACCACTGTGACAGTTCATATATGGCAGTTCAAATATGACGAAAATGGACAAGGTACTAAAGTGTATACATATTTTTGCCCTTGACTGTACATCCCGAATTTCAGTAAAGTTCTGCAAATGTTGTTAAAAGCATGAAAATCGGAAACGATTGATCTTTAGGCCAATTTTTAAATTCATAAAGTCCAACAATAAGGACGCTTTTTGATTGTGACGTCACAATACAACGTGTTTTTTTTTATTTACGATAGCTTCAGCATATTACTAGGTATATCCATAGAAAGTAAGTGGTAGGTTTGATTTTTAAATATTGCAAAAAAAACTGTTTAGAACAAAGTAATTTAATGTTATATCTTTGGTCATTCCAGATGTAGGTACAGTCACCACCCGCGAATGTTACGCCACTTGCCACTCTTCTTAATTTAGCCGTGTACTACACTCGGGTAATATGTCAAGTCGGCTGTCTACCCAAAATGCATTACACGGTTAAATTAAGAAAAGTGGCAAGTGGCGTAACATTCGCGGGTGGTGACTGTACATTAGTACTTACTAATTCTATGGACGCGTATACAAACCTAACAATTGGAAACTTTTTGCTCATAATAATTAAAAGATATTTTTTGTTATCAATTAAGAGCCTTTTACACTAGTTCAACGTGACAGACTGATTAAATGTAATAATTAAATATCTTTAAAACCGTAAGATGTATCATTTGTCTGTCTTTGGCAAATTAACTTTATTTGACTTAAATAACGTTCCCTTAAAGTTATCGTAAATCAAAACAAACGGTGTATAGTTTTAGATGTTTCATTAAAAGTAAGTAGGTAGCTGATTTGACTTTAGTCAAATACCGTGTTGAGTTTATCGATACAGGAAATCGCTACCTGTCATAAAGTCTAGCCCCATTCCTATGTCTGCTGATTATTTACATGCTAATAAAGAAGTAAGTAGAGTTTTGAAACATTTTCCTGACTGACAACGACAACTTCAACTTACTGTGTTTTCTTGCGGCGCTTCTTCTCAGCAGTGGTCTCTTGCGAAGCGCTGGTAGATTTTTGACGTGTAAAAGTGCCCCGCTCACTCCCAAAATACCACAATTTCAAAATACCAGACTACTCTCTTTACCAGATTCCCAAATCACCATCTTCGAAATATTAGGTAAGCATACTCAACGATACCGAAATTTAAATGTTATTTTTTTAGATTCAAGTATATTGAGATTCTGGTATTTTAAAATTCTTGTATTTCGGGAATGAGCGAAGTGCCCGTGCGGCCTACTTACTTTTTTTTTTTTTTTTATGTCATAGAGAAGACAAACGAGCACACAGGCCACCTGATGGTAAGAGGAAACTGTGACCCATAGACATTCGCCTTCACAAGACTGCAATGCAATCCTAAGACTGCAAATGCGTTGCCAACCCTGAGGACTAAGATGGAATGCCTCTATGCTAGTCATTTCACCGGCTGTCTTATCCCCAAACCGGAACACAACAGTGCGAACACTGCTGTTTGGCGGTAGGTTAATGGATGGTGGATGGATGTCTGCTGATTACTTACATGTTTATAAAGAAGTAAGTAAGTAAATGTGGAGGTGAAAGTTGATCCTGTTGTCCCCCAGGCGGCGCTCGCGCTCGCTGCTGGCGGCGGGCGGGCGGCGGCGCGGGGGGAAGCGGCGGCCGCGCGCCAAGCGCAAGGGCCGCAAGGTCAGTGCCACAATAAATGATGCGCGCTACACGCTTGTTTCATTGCACGCACGCACAGCACAGGGGGGGGGGGGGAGCACCGGTTTTATAATTTTTTTAGAGAACTTTTGGCCGAATGTATCGTTTCGTAAATTTTCACTTGCCATAATCATACGTCGGACTATAGGGGGCAGTTTGAGGGCAAGGTAAGGTTTACAAAAAAATCTTAACTTACGAGTATTATAATGTACTTAGTATTTGTAACATAGTTAATTAAATTAGTTACCCGTTATCATTTATTCATTTTTAATGTGTAAATACTCTTATTAAGAATTTATATTAAGAATTTGGAAAAAATATTAATAATATATTCTCATAATATACCTACAAATGTACCATGAATGTAAATTAAATCAAATATAACACAGACTATTCAATCTTATTTTTATTTAAAATTTAAAGGTTATAAAAGAAATAAACACTTAACTAACGTACAGCCTTAGAGCCGTGTTTATAAAAATTGACATGCCCAGTTAACTCATTTGTGTTTTGTTCCTTTCTCACAGCTGCAATTGTCTGAGTGACGGATAAAGCCAAACGAACTTTTTCGCCATTTTGACTTATGTGTAGTCCAAGTACGTTTATAAATAACGCAGTTAGTTGCTATCATATTTGGGAATTCACATTATAAGTACTAGGTACCAAATACTAAGTACGATCCTCCTAAGGCCCACCATACAACGAAATTTGTCAGTGGAATATGAATCTATTATGAATGAAATAAAGTCAATTTTATAATTTGATCAGTAGACATAAAAACAAAAGAAATTCCAATTTAATTCCTTGGCATTAGATCTTTATTCCAATGGCCGTATTTTGTACTACTATTAGTACAAGGAACCTCAGGAGGATACTCGAAAGTGAATTGATTGATATGCGAACCTTACCTATCATTCTGACATGCCACGAAAATGCCCGCTGGAGTCCGACGTATGGCCATAAGTCATGTTAACGCCAGTAACGTCGAAATGACGAAATTTACACTGTTAAGCTGGGTGCGTGTCGTACTGTTAGGCGATGGGCTTGCAACCTGTCACTAATACACTGGTAAACATCTTCGCCTAAGTGTGCAAAATGTGGTTACAGAAGTATCAATAAGTTTTTAGAGTTGTTGGTAATTCTGTAGCTCTGCCTACCCCACTCTGGGAATAAAGGCGTGAGTTTATGTATGTATGTAAGCTGGGTGCAGATTATGCGCGGCCGCCACGCGAGCCAGTGTTCGCGTGAACATTGGCTGCGCGAAGCAAGCGATCCAGCTCGATCAGCGCGTGAACAATTATATTTAAATCACACAACCGTCCAAACTGCGCGCGCGGCAGCGACTGAAACTTCTTTGATGCGGGCTCAAAAACCGACAGCGCTCGGATCCCCGCGCGGCACGTTCGAGCGCGGCAATGTTCGAGTGATTGCCGCGCATAATCTGTACACGCCTTAAGAGTTGACTTTGCGAGATTGCGCCACAAAACGCGACCACTAGAGGTTCAATCAAACCACGACACGCCGCCATCATTGGCCACCACTGGTGGCAGGATACGGCCACCAGTAACAACCACTAGTGACAAGAATGGGTCTACTCCATTTGGTCAAAAAAAAATGGTCAAATGTATCATTTCCCAAAAAGTTGTTTCCCGTCGCAGTTTTATTTTTTATGTAGTCAAGTGTAACCTAACCTAATATACCTAGCGGTTATGATATACCGAATATGAAACAAAACAATACAAAATGCTTTTTGGGGAAATGATACATTTGACCAAAAATACTTTGGCCAAACGGCAGAATCCCGGCTAGAATACATTGTTCATGTGATCGTATGTGCGCGCGAGTCGAGCGACCTTGATCGTGAACGACGCTATATAAAAAGCCTAGCCTAACCCACGCAACAATAGTTTTTTAGATCCTGGAAACGCGACAAGAATGAGTATTTAGGAAATGATGCATTCGATCAAAAACACTTCCGCCGAGCGGCAGGCTCCCGACATTTTTTTTTACTGCTTGACAGTCCTTGAGCGGATCACTTCGTTTACCCGAATTTCATTTGCCATAAATGTGTCACTTGCCATAATGTTAATTTGCCATAAAGGCATTTTTTCTGAAACTATAAACCTTTCGGGTAATTTTTAGGTTAGGTTAGGTTTGTTTTATAACAATTCTGAATAGTTCACGATTTCAGAAAAAATGCCTTTATGGCGAATAAATATTTTGGCAAGTGATAGAATTATGGCGAATGACGTTCGGGCAAACGACAGAGCACGTCCTTGAGTACTATCCTCTTAAGGCAAACTTCAAACTTCGTTGGTTCGAAAAATAATCTTGTGTCTGTCTACTAAAGTCAAAAGTCACTTTGACAAATGTCCTAAACTTAGGACGTCGGGCCTTACGAGGCTATATGTAAGGCTGCCTTTCCACCAGAGCTGTGCGAAGCAGATAAGCGGTTTTGCGAGGAAAAATCCACATACATACATACATAAACTCACGCCTTTATTCCCAGAGTGGGGTAGGCAGAGCTACAGAATTTCCAACAACTATAAAAACTTTTTGATAATTCTGTAACCACATTTTGCACACTTAGGCGAAGATGTTTACTAGTGTATTAGTGACAGGTTGCAAGCCCATCGCCTACCAGTACTACACGCCTTTATTACCTTAGTCGGCTTTTACGACATCCACGGAAAGATACGGAGTGGCACTATTCTAATCCGGCTACCACACGGAAAATCCACCAATAGGATTATTTTGTTTCTAGCCTCACTATCCTATTTGTGGATTTTTCCTCGCAAAACCGCTTGGCTCCCTCGCACAGCTCGGGTGGAAACGCAGCCTAATGCGGCTGGTGAAATAAATCTGACTATTGGTAAGTCAGATGCCTGACGCACTCGCAATCGTAATCGACTTCAAAGCGGAACAATTGTTTTCATTTTGTAAGCAGACAAGCCTTCGGACGTCAAAATGAAAATGATTGCAATTGCGAGTGCGTTAGGCAATAAACCTTCAGGACTTCGCAAAATTCAGCTTGAAGTGGCTCAACCAAACAAATCTCAATTACGTTATCGCAGAAAGTGGACTTTGAAATAAAAGCTCAGTGGTAGGAATGGTAGCCGAACATCATAAAAGCATCCAATATGTCACCATCTCCTGGCCCCTATTTGGGTTAGGCTTGTAAAGCTCACTTCCCCGAAATGTGCACTTTCTAAAAAAGTACACTTTCTGCAAAATATACACTCCCAAAAAGGTACACTTGCCCAACTGGGGCACTTTCTCGAAAGGTGCACTATTTCAAAAAGAGCACTTTTCGAAAACGCACACTTTACCAAAAAGTACACTTTTCCACTTTCTGGAAAGATGCCCTATTTCCATTACCACAAAGTTCACACACTTTTTGTCCGATGAAGATCGTGAGTCATGTTGGCAATGTTAACGTTTTTTGAGAGATCTCTAGCACCAAGTAAGTAATAATAATGTACTTTGAAAGTAATGAACTTTTTTCAAAGTATTTGAGTAATTTGTTTTTTAATTATTAGTGGCTGAGGACTTAACTCTGGTATGATACTGGCTGATTCTATAATACAGATTTATTATAGTAGAGATCAAGAAAGTGCACCTTCTGAGAAAATGTATCTACTGAGAATGTGTTCCACCTGGGAAAATGCACTTTTTGAGAAAGTGTACCCATTGGGAAGTGCACTTTTTGAGACAGCGTACTATCTGAGAAAGTGATCCTTCTGAAGAAGTGCACATTTAGAGAAAGTGCACATTCCGGGAAAGTGAGCTTTACAAGCCTAACCCCCCTATTTCACCATCCCGACAATGACAGGTGACAGGTGACATTTCAGTGTACACGGCGCAGCTTATATGAATCCCACTGATGTGAAAGCGTGTTAACTTTGCTATGTATACCGGATTGTCACTTGTCACATATCATTGTCAAGGTGGTGAAATAGGGGCTGATAGGAACCGGTGACAGGTGATAATTCGTTTTACTTTGCATATTGTCAGATTCCTAATAAAGCACTAGGTTAATGGGTTTCATGTAAGCTACGCCAATTGATTAAAGGTTTTTCTGGAAAGGTGTTTATAAAAATATGCTTATAAGGGTTGGTCTCAAAAGTTTTTTTTTTAAATATTATCAGTGTTTGCTACGCCCGGTTTGGAGACTAGTGGTCGGTATGATGTCATTTTATTTGGAACCGCGTTTAGTTTTTAACCGACGTAAAAAACGGAGGAGGTTCTCAAGTCAACCCGTTTTTTTTTAAGTCTAGCACCAGCGGTGACACAGAAAAAACTTGCGTTTAAGCTCTTAAGCCACTAGCATAAAACTGTTTATTTTCTCAATAAATAATGAACAAAACAAATTGTATGCTTTTGCGACGTAAACCTTTATACGCGTTTTTTTTTCAGGCCACCAAAAAAAGTTCCTGTTGATTCCAAAATAATTTGCTCTTGCATTAAAAATCTTTACGAACCTCTTCTAATTAAAATGCAACACTGACTCATTTTGGAATGTGTTCGTATTGTATTCAATGAACGAAGTGTCAATTGTCACCTGTCATCATCACAATGATGAAATAGGGGCAAAAATGACTTTACCCCGGTGCCACATCTTTTTTTTCCAATTGCAATTGCATACTGTATCGCACATGAGCGGTCGAGGCTCTGGGAGAAAATATCGGCTGAGGTTGCTAATATATTTGACGGATATATCCGCACCACTGGTTCAATGCCAACGACGGATATCCGTTTTACACATGGCACTGTAACCTGCGTCAAATGTTAGTGTTAAGTGTGAGCTAACGAATTCAGTGCCTTGGACGCATATGTGCGTCGATACAATATGCGAGCTTCATATAAAACAAAAGATCAAATAAGTGAAAATACTTTAAAAAGTAACAGCAGTGCATGCTTCAACGCATTCATTGCCACCCAGTGCCTTAAACGCATATGTGCGTTCTTTAAGTACATAAGCTCCGTATAACTGAAACATGGCGAAACTCTTGAAAAATGTTTTCTTCTTTAGAACCCAAAGACATTCATGGATAAAAAAAACAATAAAAAAAGTGTGTGAAATAACATAGCAATAAATTTACTCCTAATTTTGATGCCGATACAAAAAGTGTATAAGTATATGGACACGCAAGCGGCTGCTGCGAGAGAGGGAGAGGTAAGTGTGCGAATGAGATTCAGCCCCTTATAAACGTGAAATAAGCTTGCAATAGTTTATGCCACGCTTTGTCCTTATCTGTAATTGTGACATCAATTACAGATAAGGACAAAGCATGGCATAAACTATTCCAACCTTATCCCACGTTTATTAGTAAGGGGGTTAGTGTTTTGGGCTTAAAACCATTAAATTTCATAATATCTTATTCACTAATACCCCAAATTTTCAAATTACCATGGGCACATAATACATAAATGTCAATTAAAATTAAAATTAAATTAAATTAAATATAAGGGGACAATCTCACACCAATTGACCTAGTCCCAAACTAAGCTCTAGGCTTGTACTATGGGTACTAGACAACGATATAAATACTTATATAGAGAAATATATACTTAAATAAGTACATTAGAAAACATCCATGACTCAGGAACAAATATTCGCGCTCATCACACAAATATCTGCCCTTACCGGGATTCGAACCCAGGACCGCTAGCTTCGTAGGCAAGGTCACTACCCACTAGGCCAGCGCGTCGTCAATTGTCTCATTCTTAGAACGAAATTCATAATGACTGAACTAAAATGTCATATTCCCTAAAGATTGAAATGCACAATTCCTTCAAATACCAAAAGGTTAAGATTCCCGTGTTTTAACCTTTTCCACGCCATTGACGGATATATCCGCACCACTGGTTCAACGCCAACGACGGAAATATCCGTCATGGTTGACAGCGCAAAATAGACTGGAGTGTCAATGAGGTAAGGTTGATGTTAGCTCTGGTGTTTAGCTGTCATTGGCGTGTGAGTTTAGACTTTATATCTGACATAGCGTTGAAAAGGTTAAGAACTTATCTGGGTATATTGAATAAGAGGTAAAATGCAATTTAGTAGTTGTAAGCACAAAGCGATTTAGTCTCGCACGTTAACGACCAGCATCCAAATAAGTTGCGCCACTTAACGGGACGGAAAGGCAAATAACCGCTGCAAAGTCTCAGTGTCATTGGTTGATAGCATGCCTTTCGGTATACATTACATCGCTGCAATAGCTCCCGGCTCGATACTGTCAAAACGGCGCGTCAATGGATTGCTGCAAGCATGTTGATATTCTAATAAGTGTAATACTGCCATCTGAAGCCTATAGGCTGGCTGGCTGCGGATCTGTCTCCGTGCCAAATTTCATCAGGATTCAGCCGTTCCGGGTTCTGGCAATGAGAATTTCCTTGCAATCAGACGATGCGTTTTTGTAGCGCAAGTAAAATCACAATTTATGGGATACGTAACAAACTTTAATAACAAATACCATTTGAGTAGTCAGCTTAACGGGAAAAGGTGGCCGCATTATTTTTCCGTTAAGTTGATAACTCGAAGGTGAATTGATATTAAACTATGTGATATACCCTTTAAGTTGTGTTTTCATTTGTAGTACAGTCGACGCCATAAATATGTTCACACTTTAGTACCTTGTCTATTTAGCATCATGTTACAACTGCCATTTAAAATTGTCATAGCGGGTAAAGTGACGAGGTACTAAAGTGTAAACATATTTATGGCGTTGACTGTACAAAAACCTATCGACCAATTTCAAGAAAATACTTTAGTTTTTTAGAAACACAATAATTGTAATGAGAGCGCCACTGTACAGCCGGCGTACGCTCGGCGCAGTCTTAATGAGTTCAAAACTAATTTTAATTTGTACCGTTTTGAGGTTAAGGTAAACAAAGGTAAGGTAAGGTAGGTTAAGGTAAGGGGAAGGTGAGGAAGATTTTAATTGTGACTCAACTCTTTCTGTTTGTCGTATCACGATGACACGCGAACGTTGCCGGCACGTTGCGTCGACGCAACGCTGTTTTTAACATGAAGCGACGCACGTATTTCAACGCATCGTGTGGCATGTCGTTCTAATTTATATGTAGAACAACGCAGCGGCGAGGAAAGCACTGGAAAGTCATAGGGCATCCCTCTGAGGGCCCGTTGTTTGATCAGTATTTAACTCAAGTGATTGTTCAAATTCGAAATAGGAATCGAAAATTTGACACATATCCTTTAGATTTAACCATTAGTTAAGATTTTTAACTATACTTGGGAGCAAAGAAATCGAGCCACTTCCTATGGAAATTCAGAAAGTAAAAAATAAAATGTCCAAAAGGTTATGATATTTTTTTATTAGTAAAAATGTATAGGATACTTTTACATTAAGTATTTCATTCATCCGAGTCACTAGTACTTGAACTTGTGGAACCAACTACCCACATAATATCACAGAAAATAAAATTAAATGTTTTATAAATTTTATAATACACCCCCAAAAGCAAAATTATTTTATTTAGATTACTATCTGCACCCAAGTGAAGAAGAAAAAACAAATAGTATCGATACTTTTCAATCCATGAGTAGTAGCCATTTCTGCACCCTGAGTGTCGAAGCGACTCATAATTAAGCGTTTGTTTTCACTATTCAAGGCTATACGTCGTTGACAATAAGTAGTATAATCGCGTGTAAAAAAATGCACTTTAGTCGCTCCGGCTCCCAAGTGAGGATTAGTGCTGTTATGAACAATAGATACGGGTGCTCGACTTCTCATTGTCCGGTAAGTGTTTACGCCGAACAAAAGATCGCAAACTAAATAAGAAGTTTCCAATTTATATTTCTCAAACTATACCAGTTAATATCTATAGTAGCCCTCAACCAAAGTGACGACCCGGGCCATAAAACCCTTGAGCTCGCGTTATCAGTTATCCATTGTGTTCACGCCCGGACTTTTATGGCCTCAGTCGTCCCTTCGTTTGAGGGCTACAATAAACACGTGCTAAATGAGACTGTTTGAAACTTTTCGTCAATGTGACGTCATTGGTACCAAGAGTTGATGGTTACCAGCACCGAGGCTGACTACGTCGTTGTAACTGGTGATATTCTTACGTCACCCCAGAAGGGAAGGAAGAACAAGTTCATCCTCATCGTGGAGCGCACCCTGATGAACAACTCCGAGGAACACCTGGAGCTGGACGTGCACTGCTCGCACCGGCGGCTGCTGCCCAACAATACCTTCGTGCGGGACCTGGTCACCATCCTCAACGAGAAGAACATACGGGTGAGTCAGTCAGTCAGTCAGTCAAATTTGAATTAAGAGTGAAGTGTCCATTACTGGTGCCTGTCAGCTAAAAGTGTCCATCATTGGTGCCGTCACCCTAGATAGTGTCAACGGAGCTCCTATTTCTGGGTAGTTTGGCCCTCCGGGCCTGATATAAATCTAACATAATCTAAATCTACCTAATGATTTTATAACAAAACCCGACTATTTGTAAATATAATGTTTTGCGAATATCGTGTTTTGCTAGTATGATGTTATGCGTATATGATGTTTTGCTAGTATAATCTTTTGCGAATGTCATATTCTGTAGAGTAACCGATCATTTTGACGACGATGTCATATTCTGTAGAGTAACCGATCATTTTGACCTCTTAGGTTGCGTAGCTACTTCCGCTGCTGACTGTATGTATGTAATCATCAGGTAATCAACAACGGGCGCGTGTTCGAGCGCAACCGCGTGACCGACCTGGGCAAGGAGGACCCCCTCACGCTGCGCCAGGAGGAGACCAAGGTCCTGGAGAAGCTGTCGCTGCCGGCGGAGACCGCGGTGCCGCCCGCCGCGGCGCGCCCCTCGGAGCCACAGCTGGAGGTATGGTACACCACCAGCTTGATGACTGGGGACCGGGTTTTGACTTTCGAGCGTTCGAAAGTTTCAATTGAACGAACAGTTCCTTGTACCATCTAGGTCTTGTTGATCCACCGTAGATTTGTCATAATGACAGCGTCAAGTGACTAGCGTAGCGTAGCGTAGTGTAGCGTAGCGTGCTATATAGGTAGTAATCGTTGGTTTTATGCGACGAGGTTCTATAGTGGTTCCCCAATTAAAGTCCGAGACCGTACATTCTCCGGACAGGAAAACTAATGTTTTAATTTACATAAATTTTAACATAAAGAAGATTTAGGTTCCCGTCTTTCCTGTGGACATCCCCGAAGTTAACGTTTTTAAAGCCTAGCTTTCTGGCTGAACCTATATCCGCATAAACGGCGTCACGTCTTTAGTCCTATCAAATAAAAACGTAACTTATATGCACACAGGCCTTGAACTAATGGCCAAATGAGAGACAACTTTTGTTTTATCGATAAAATATTTACCCAGTTTTCTATAAATAAAATTAATACATACATACATACATTAAATCACGCCTGTTTCCCAGAGGGGTTGAGAGACCACTTCTTTCCACTTGCTACGATCTTGACAAATTTCTTTCGCTTCTTCCACATTCATACATCGAGTCATGCACGCACGTCAGTTTCGGGTACTTAAGATTCGGCACTTTTCCAGTATTTCCCCGATTTGACTCGAAAAAGTACGCCTAGGGCGGCCCCTTCCGACCCGTCCACTCACTTTCATTTTATAACCGGAACAGCAATAATATTTCTTCCTTGCTGTTCCAGTTCCGGAATTTTTTAATTGAGTGAGTTAGCCTATCTCTTTGGACGTTATCCATAACTGTTGTTGAACGGAACAGATACTGCAACCGAGAAAGCAGTTGCAGGCCGGGGGCGCCGGGCGCCATCGCTTTATAAGAAATACGAGTCATGCAACTGCGTTCCCTGACGAGGTCTGTATCCACGCTGATATAAATGTTACTGTCAAACTAGATGTGGCCCGTTAAGATTTCCGGCACAAAAAGTAGTCTATATCCTCGTCCATATCCTCTCCATTTATGAACTCCGCTGTACAAACGTGTTAGAAACGCCCATGTCCCCTCTAGCAGCCGAAGCGCGTGAAGCTGCACAAGAAGCTGCACCGGCACTCGACCGGCGCGCCCGCGGGCAGCACGCCGGGCGCCAAGCGGCTCATCATCGAGGACTTCGTCGAGGTCAAGCCGTCGCAGGCGCCGCCGATGAAGGTGAGTCTCCAGGGGGGGCGGGGGGGGAGACATGCTGCCGTCCTAACCAGGGCTTGGGAACCAGGTTTTTCGTAAACGCTGGGAGCAGAATCGATCCGCGAGCGTTACGATCGCTGGGATTAACCTGGTTAATTTCAAATGACTAATGGGTGGAGCATCGTTCGGCCGACGCTGCTTGGAATCATACAATCATAAGTCACGCGAGTTAAAATGCAACTAACTGAAGAATAGCTACTAACCTATTAGGAAAGACGAGAAAGGGGTGGGACAGGTGGGCGGTGCGAAAAAATTAGCGAGCGAAATTAACCGGTTTTTTGAGCAGGAACAGTTACATTTTGATCTTTGATCAAAACCGAAATAATATCGATTCTGTTCCGAGCGGAATCGAAATGAAAATGCTAGTTTTTGAAATGTGGCGCTTCTGACGAGCTCGTTAGTGAAATTAACCAGGTTTCCGAGCCCTGGTCCTAACAAACAAGGCTAGCTGCAATGTATGTGGAATGGTCTGTCGCCTGCGGTATTTCCGGACCGTTACGACCTTCAAACCTTCAAGAAAAGAGCGTACTCTCATTTGAAAGGCCGGCAACGCACCTGTGACTCCTCTGGTGCTGCAGGTGTCTATGGGTGACGGTAATCGCTTTCCATCAGGCGATCCGTCTGCTCGTTTGCCTTCCTATACCATAAAAAAAAAAAAAAAAAATGTATTAGTCGATCCATCCTATTCTTACCACATGTTTGACGATAGCAGGTCGAAGACGATATGGTTTTTTTTTACCGCTTCGAATCTCTGCCCTGAACGACGGTAATGCCTTTAATAAATGCTCCTAACTCTTCACTATATTTTGCTCCAGCGTTCAAAAAAACATAAACATAAAAAGAAGACCATGCTCCACGGTCCGGGCGGCATGAACGGCATGAACGGCGGCAAAGGCATGGGCGGCGGGAACGGCATGGGCGGCGGGAACGGCATGGGCGGCGGGAACGGTATGGGCGGCGAGAACGGCAAGGGCGGCGCAAATGGCAAAAAAGGCGGGAACGGAATGAGCAGTGGGAACGGAATGAGCGGTGGGAACGGAATGAGCGGTGGGAACGGAATGAGCGGTGGGAACGGAATGAGCGGTGGGAACGGCATGGGCGGCGGAAACGGCATGGGCGGCGCGAACGGCATGGGCGGTGAAAACAGTATGAGCGGCAAGAACGACATGGGCGGCGGTTACGGCATGGGCGGCGGGAACGTCATGGGCGGCGGTTATGGCATGAATGGTGGATACATGCGTGGGCAGGGCGGGCGGGGCTCGATGGAGGAGGCGCCCAGCAAGCGCCAGGGCGACGCAAGGGACGAGGCGTTCGGGAACGCGCTTGAAAACAGCGACAGCGACGACAACTACTGGTCTGCAGGGCTCGGTGAGTACCTCTATAACAACAGTACCTGTCTGTAAAATTCATTTTTACTCCCACATGCTCGGAAATGTTGAACTCACTGTTGTAAAATAAGCCGGCGTCGTATACGTTTCAGACAAAGTCGTACCTGTTTCGAATGTAAATTGAATTATCAGTTTTGTCGATAATAATGGCGACAATGTTATTTTTTTCAAGCCAAGTTTCTGAAACATTTTCTCGTATTATTGGAGTGAGCACTGTACAGTCGACGCCATGAATATGTTTACACTTTAGTACCTTGTCTATTTAGCGTCATGTTTAAACTGCCATTTGAAATTGTCATAGCGGGTACAGAGACGAGGTACTAAAGTGTAAACATATTTATGGCGTCGACTGTACAAGCCTCGCCCGGGAAGGGTGGTTGCTGCATAACTAACTTATACTCGTCCCGCAACGGCCTTTTTCCCGGTCTCTGCAGTAACGTAATATTCTTTCTTTGTTCTTCGATATTTTCTTGATACACTTATATTAGCTTCACTTATGTATGTCTATGGATCACAGTTTCCACTTACCATCAGGTGGCCTGTGTGTTCGTTTGCCTTCTCTATGCCATAAAAAAAAAAAAAAAAAAAAACTTGTACCAAAGAAATTAAATCTTGGAAGACACCTTTGAAGATGTAAACTATACTTTAAACAGAAGTTCTCTCCCCAGATGAAGTCGCGGGCGGAAAGCTAATGGCTAATTTGTTAAATGCTCGCGCAGCGTCGACCACGTGGCGGAGCGCCGCGGTGCCCCGCGCGCGCGGCAGCGACACCGACGACGTGTCCTGGTCCGCCAAGCTCGGTCAGACTCAAACCTTGCATCATTCGTAGACCCTGGGTAGTGATTCTGTAAACAACGCCGGTCATCGTGCTGCTAAATTGAAAATGCACGCGCTACAATGTGTTTTGTTCGCACTGACGAGACTACTTAAGCAGCACGATGGGTCGAACGTATAAGGCTGCTTAATTGAAAATGCACGCGCTACAATGTGTTTTGTTCGCACTGACGGGACTACTTAATCTCGCCGCTTGGATATCACTCGACAGTCCGCACGACCGGCGTTGCTTACAGAATCACTACCCTGGATCTTTGTGGCAATAACGTGACCACAGGGTAATTTGGGGAGTAAATGAAACGGTTTTAATTAATACGGCAACCTAGTTTATTGGTGTTCTACGGAATTAAAACTTTTATTATCAGGCATCCACGATATAACCTATAAGTCAATTGTCAATTGATTAATTTATCGACGTTGTTCTTTCGTTAACAGATCAAAAGTTGTTCTGAATGACTTGCGGTAATAATAATATATTTTGGCTTAGTAAACATTATTCAGATAAAAAAGGTATTAATTATCAAATTGTTTAATTAACAGCGTTCCATTTACGCCCGAAACTACCCTATTGTGACGTCATTGCCACAAAATCCGGGATCTAATCATTACCAGAGCTCGGAATTTTTGAGGCGAAACAAAACACTGCCGTAATCTAGCGAGTTTTAGAAACACTTTATTGTCGATATTGAGTAAAAAAGTAATGCCTATATATTTACATTATTTTATAATCATTCGCGACGGTTGTTTCATATGTGTTATTCCATCAAAGGACTAAGGTGGAATTCCTCTATGCTAGTCATTTCACCGGCTGTCTTATCTCCAAACTGAAACACAACAATGCGAACACTGCTGTTTGGCGGTAGGTTAATGGATAAGATGGTGGTGGCGATCCGGACGGACCCTGCACAAGGTCCTACCACCCGCAAAACACGTGACGCGTGACGTGGATTTCGAAGAAGAAATTGTATCTGTTTCCAGGTAGGTATATCATTTTATAAAGGCACAAACGTCACGTAAAATGTTTTATTAAATATTTATATCGTGGACCGTTTTTACACAACTATCGATAAATTTAAAAATATTTCTAACACCAACTAGATTGCGATAGTTTTTTGTATTGCCGCGAAAATTCCGAGCTCTGATCATTCCCATCCATGCTCTCACTACCCTCACAAAACTGCTCTCTACATTAATCTCCTACATCTTATCTACAATAATCTTCCCCATTATCAAAGTCCCCTTTCCCATCAACATCCTCCTCGTTCTATTATTCCACATCATCATCACCACAGTTCTTCAAATCATCTTCCTTTTCATTATGATGCCCCTCTTCCTTATCACCAAGGATCGGAACAACCCCCGTCATTTTGAAAACATAACCCTGTTTCGTACAGCAGAGACTTCCTTATGATGTGAATAAAAAATATCATCAGGTATATTATATTATACTTAGATACACAATTTTATTAATGAATGACACCGGAATGGTTATGAGACAACACAAATAGTATACCAACGCCAACGACGTCCGTAGACTGTGAAAGAACTTTTTCGTCTCATAAATCGTCATTCTTTTTGATTGGTGAAAGTGTTTTTTCCCATAACCATTCCGGTGTTATTCATTAATAAAATCTTCGTTTAATCCATATAAATTATTGTACGATAAATCTATAAAATACCTAATAATATTTTTTATTAACAGGAAGTCTCCGCTGTATGAAACAGGGTTATGTTTTCAAAATGACGGGCGTTTTTCCGATCCTTGCTTATCACCTATACCATCCCACTCTTCAAAACAGTCCTACACATCATCATCCACTTAATCGCAGGCCTCTTCCAAATCGATAATAAATAGCTTTCCCCCCCCACAGGTCAGTCGACCGCGCCGCCAGCCGGCGCCCACGGCAGCGACACCGACGACGTTGACTGGACCAAGCTCGGTGAGACCCAGATAACTTCGGATCATTGCCTTCCATGTCCTTACAATCCTTTGACATGGTTTAAATTGAGTTATTTTTATTTGAGCCCTTGTCTCATTCGTTGAACCTTGTAGTGTCGTTTGTTAAGTCTTGGTAAATGGTAGGGTTACTTAAGAAACAGTTGGTAAATAGTGACAAAATGTTAATTTGTTGTTTTTGTTTGAGCACTTGAATTTGGTAGTAAATGTATTGACGAATCATAGTTCTTGTCA
Source organism: Acleris laterana (assembly GCA_963966035.1). Taxonomy (NCBI): domain Eukaryota; kingdom Metazoa; phylum Arthropoda; class Insecta; order Lepidoptera; family Tortricidae; genus Acleris; species Acleris laterana. The sequence continues at coordinate 9,909,607 of OZ014465.1, read as the reverse complement.
AACGCTGTTTTATTTTGTGAATTAACTTTTGGTAAAAAGTCAGTATACCAAAATAAATATATGCCCCTGCCACAGGTCTGTCAACGCGCCGGTCCGCGGGCGACACCGACGACGTGTACTTGTCCACCAAGAGCGGTGAGTCTCACGGTACCTTCTGAATATTGCCATCCATGGCTTCCTCACAGGCATCTTTCACATTTTCGTCATCTTCATCTTAGTCATTTTCCATACCATCGTTCTTTTCACCAGAATTCTCTTTCGCATTATCATCGTCCACATCATCGTTCTCTTCACCACAGTCCTATTCTATATCATTATCTGCGTCAAAGTTATCTTTCACATCACCATCATCTTCCACATCATCGTTCTCTTCATAGGAAGGATGCTAATGTTCTCCTCCCTACTCTTACTTACCATACTTAACCTACTCTTCATCATGATTCTCCTCCTCCTCACTTTCTTCAAAGTTCTTGAAAGATTAAAGTAATTTAACCTTAAATATGTAGCTGCCCTCGCCGCAGATATGTCGACCGCGCGGCCGGGCGCCGCGGCGGCCAGCGCGCGCGGCAGCGACACCGAAGACCTGTACTGGGCCACGAAGCTGGGTGAGGCTCAACACCTTCACATTCATACTCATTTGAGTGGGTGGTTAGAATTATTTCCCAAAGTCGTGTTTTCCGCGTAGCTCGCATTTATCTCCAGTCTTCATTTTTCCTTGTCGTGTTTAATAGTGAATTATTGTCTAGGCCCGGAAAGTAGGGAATTGCCTGATGCGGTGGACGAGGCATATATAATATTCCCACAAGTTGGGTGTATGAGATTATTTACATAATTCTTTTGATTTTATATGCAATAGAGAGCATTTTTATAAAAAAACATTGCATCGGATAGAAATGGGTTTTCATACGTTTACTTTACTCCTAGGAAGAAAATGAGATTCTTTTCGTTTTTCATAAATCATTTTCCGGCAGGCCAAGTAAAAAATACTAGCGGGTCAACCCAAGCCAGCGCCATGAGGGCCCCGGACACCGAGGCGGAGCGCTCGTTCGAGGTGGAGCAGTACCTGCGCGCGCGTGACCCCGCGCCGCCCGACGCCTGGAAGAGCAAGGACAAGGAGAAAGACAAGAATAAGGTGCAGAAGAGGTTCCCGGATGTAGAGCTGGTTGATAATGTAAGTTTTTAATAGCGCATTTTGATGCAAGTGCGGAAAGTATGTCATTTTACACGAGTCCTGAGGTGTCTTGGCAGAGACAAGACTCGGGACGATGTCGGTTCAAAAGTTGTCCCATTTTTTTTCCACGGAAACTTATTTTCTTACAGAAGCAGGCTGAAGAACCAGGCCCAGTCAAGTTGGTGATGAGGAGCAACCTCACCTTCAACCTTGGGGACGAGCTGTTCGCCTGGAGGAAACAGCCGGAGCTCGTGTGAGTATACTAGACCTTGGAGCAGTGGGGGATCCAGGAGGCGGGGGGCAAGGGTTGCCTAGTGCTCAGTTTGGGATTAGGCAAATTTGTATGAGATTGTTCCCTGATATTAAACGATATTAAGAAACAAAACCTTATAGCGTGCCGCGCTTCTTAGCTTGTTGCCGGGTTAGAATAGTGCCACTCCATGTCTTCCCGTGGATGTCGTAAGAGAGGACTAAGGGAATAAAGGCTTGTAATATTGTTAAGCGATGGGCTTGCACTAATACACACTGGTAATCATTTTAGCCTGTTATTGCAAAATTTGGTTACAGAATTAAAAAGATTTTAGAGTTGTTAGTAATTCTGTAGCTCTGCCTACCGCACTCTGGGAATGAAGGCGTGACTGTATGTATGTGTGTGTATGTACCTTATACCATTCGTTCTAAAATAGATATGATTTATGAAGACAAACATATATCTACCTAAGGTAAATATGTATTTTAAAAATTAATGTAAGTGAAATATTGAAATGATTTTTATTACATTAGTGGCATTAGTGCGTAGTGTTTATGATTCAAGACATTATTCATTTTGTTTTTATGCATTTAAAATTATACACTGAGAATTCGTCGGTGATACTGCTAAACCGCGTAACCGACAAATTTATTACATACATACATACATACATAAACTCACGCCTTTATTCCCAGAGTGGGGTAGGCAGAGCTACAGAATTACTAACAACTCTAAAAACTTGTTGATAACTCTGTAACCACATTTTGCACACTTAGGCTAAGATGTTTACCAGTGTATTAGTGACAGGTTGCAAGCCCATCGCCTAACAGTAGGTAACACGCCTTTATTACCTTAGTCGGCTTTTACGACATCCACGGGAAGATATGGAGTGGCACTATTCTAACCCGGCAACCACACGGTTTATTATAGTGTAAAATAAACCTTAACGTCTTAGAAAAAAAGATGCATTTGCTCCTCATTAAAAATGTAACTTACGTGACCATGTTGTTGTTACACTAAACATTACACGGCAGTAACCTGCTGGAGGACGAGCCGGGCGAGCGCGGGCGCGCGGGCGCGGGGGGCGACGACTCGAGCGCGTCCGACAGCAGCGGCTCCGCGCAGGCGCCCGACCTGCTGCCGCGCCCCGACCTCTACTAGCCCTACTGCCCTCCTACCACTATACGCAGGAACTAACATAAACCTCCTGTACTCATATGGGTAAGGACCAAAAAACTGTCCACGCTAACTCAATCAATTAAATTTTCTATGAAACTTTTCCGTTGTGACACGAAAATTAGCCATACAATTGTGTGGATACTTTTCGTCGCAAAACGGAACTTTTTTCGTCTCCGTTGTTTGTATGGTTAACTGCGCTTAACTGTGGTCCAACTTTTTGGTCCTCACCCATATCCACCTTATTGCTAACAACAAATTGATTGAATTTAAAATATTACTTATTGGCTTAGGAGGGTATACTACATACCTGTTCACCTAAAGCGTCGGCCAACTCACACTAGGCTGGTTTTTAGGGCTCCGTAAACTGCCAAATAAAGGTACCCTTATTAGAAAAAGGGCGTATGTCTCATAGGATCGCGAATGTATTTGTGACCTTATTTCTAAAGACAGGGAGTTGAATTTGCTTTGTCTATCAAATTGAGCATGCGTCTTTTTTATTTAGAAAAACAGTATAGTTTCGTCATGTCCATCCGTATGTCACCGGCATTTTACTCAAAAACTACATGGTATATTATATTGATGAAAGGACATGGGCTGTGCGCTGTGCCCCAGAATGAACAGCAATTGTTTATTCGTCAAATTAAAGCGAAAAATATGTACTTTACAAATATATTTATCATTTAACATATAATCCCAAGTTTCCATTTTTGACGGCACTCAAAGTGCTTAATAGTATTTTTCATCACACTTGCTCGTAAATAGTGTCCTAACATGCTAGAAAAATCGACCGTAAATCCAAAATAATACCCGCGGGCCTTTTTTTACCATTACGTACAACGTAACGTGCGTAATAGCTTTTTTTTTTATATTATACGTGGACTCAAACTATCACAATACGTCAGGACCCCAACTCTTGTGCCATTCGATATGAACTTTCATTCGAGATGAAATGTCAGTTGCATACAATTTCCTAAAAATCTCGCATATAAACTATTGATCTCGACTGTCACTAGAATCGGACGCCGAACCCGTTTGACATTATCTGTGGTAAGTCACAGACAATGATGTAGTCTGCCGAGACATATCCTATAATCTGTGGTCTGCCGCTAATAAGTTAAAAATATGATCTTTTGTCTGATTTTATTTAATTTCCTCGCAATTGTGATGAAAAACATTGTATGTTAGACGGGTGGTAAAATAAATACAAACCTCGAGTCATTAAAGCCCTCAGCCTTCGGCTTCGGGCTTCTAACAGACTCTCGTTTGTAATTCTTTCTTTACCACCCTTAATACACAATGTACTATTATTTGCGCACATTGAACGTCTATATAAATTTATTGAATGGTTACATGTAACGGTTCTCCCACACTAGCTGTTATAAATGTTATAACGTTATAAATTCGTATTATAACATTTTATTACAAATTATAGCAAAAGTTATACATTGTTATCATGTTATATAACTTTTTAAATGTTATACAACTAATTACAACACGGTAACAAACATGTAAGAAACTTTTACCAGTGTGGGAGCGTTCAAATCTCTAACAAGTTGTAACAAAATATTATGAAGTGTTAGTGGATTTATCGTGTTTTATAACGTTATATAACATTTATAACAGCTAGTGTGGAAACACAATAAAAATGACCTCACAAGCTGTCACTGTATTGTAAGTCGTTAGAAAAATCTATCGATTTTATGTTACGTTTATTGATTTAAGTAGGGTATTCGGGTCAAACGTTCGACTGTTGGCATCCAAATACTAGTTATTCATACATCTCTAGCCTTTTACAATAAATTTCACGGAGCCAATGCTTGGTGATCCAACAGTAGAGCGTTTCCCCAAGTTGTTTTATATTCAAAGCGGCTGTTTTGAGACGAAGTTTTTTCTGTGCTTGTACGCTATGAAAGATATAACATTCACAGACTTTAAATTTCGAGTTTTTATTTATTTATACTAAGAATATGGAAAAAAACTAAGTCACCATTTTTTTTTATCAAGTTTCAAGTCATCAGTGATGCCTATACGCTCAATTTTTGAACATAAATTATGTAAGAAATTGTCACAAAACTGTTTTAAACATTGTTAACATTATTGTGTATTCATTTTATTGAAAGGAGTTTCTCGCGTGAGTTATTTTTTTTTAATATCACTAGTCTTTCCTAACCTACTACGTAATTAATGTAAGCTATCCTGAAAACATGGTTTCAACATATAATAACGTTTGATGAAGTGAAATTTGATAAATATATTGCTTACTTTTATAACTATGTATGGAAAAAAAACTCATTTAAACTTAGTTTTAAATATCGTGGTTTATTGTTCTCCTGTAGTTTTCTAATATAATTAATGGTGCTTAAAAAACTTCTCAAACGCTTGTCGTCTCGGCGGCCGCGAGCTCAAGACAAGTGTCCTTATTAGAGTTAAGAGATTATTGTTAACGATAGGACAAACATACAGCCAGGGCTATCATACTGGGTAGAACCATGTTGCTTTTGATATTTATATAAGGTTCACCAACAATTGGGAATGTTCATGACTGTTTTAACACCTTCAATAAATGCTGATTCATGTAACAAAAGGTGGAGAAAAATCTTTTTTTGAATAGCTATAAAAATATCCAAGATTTTGTTCTTCTGTTTCTAGCAAAACAGAATTTAACATTTGTTTATACGGCTGACGTGTTACGTGACGTCACAGTGCATATCGGATCTCTCTGTCTAATCACAGTCTTATTAGCAGTTTAAAATGCTTGTGGGTAAGGCACAAAAAGTTGGCCACGCTAATTCAATCAATTAAATTTTCTATGAAACTTTTCCGTTGTGACACGAAAATTAGCCATACAAATTGTAGGTATACTTTTCGTCGCACAACGGAACTTTTTTCTTCGTTGTTTGTATGGTTAACTGCGCTTAACTGTGGTCCAACTTTTTGGTCCTCACCCTTGTATCATACGTATTTCTTGCCCGATTTTAATTTGAATTTCACTTTTGGTGACCTCTTTTACTTTACGGTATAAAAAGTTAATTCCCTCTTATGGAAGTAAACAGCTGTAAAAAAGACACAGCTAAAAATAAGAAGAGTATAATTTCATGTATCTATATGTTCTTCACTTGATATGTCATTATATTTTTGTCGTTATGATAGCTCTTATCTACTTGACAGTTGTGCCCGAGTTAAAAATAAACATGCTAATAGCAATATGGTTTTGACGACTAAAATAAAGCCCTAGTATTTGTTCTTATACTTCGTTTTCTAATTATAATAGATAGGTTATGTATCAGAACTAAGGAATGCAATTTAACCGGTTATTAACCGTTCTTGTATGAAAATAACCGGTTAAAACCGGTTGTAACCGGTTATTTGCATTCCCTAATCAGAACGCCTAAAATTAATAAGCCTAATGTGTCAGAGTCACTAAAGTTCATAATACCTAATGGTTTTTTTTCTGAAACCGTATAGAACTCATTAGGTTAGGTTAGGTTTGTTTTATAACAATCCTGAAAAGATTACGGTTTCAGAAAAAAATCTATTAGGTATTGTGAACTTTAGGGATTATTATATATTAGGTTTATTAATTTTAATCGTTCTGATAATGGTCATTTTCTTTGAATCGAGATTAAAAGTGGAATGCAATTGTATTTTCTATGAGTAATTAATAACAATTAGAAGATTTCGTTTTTAACCCCCGACGCAAAAAAGGGGGGTGTTATAAGTTTGACGTGTGTACGTGTCTGTCTGTGGCAACGTAGCTCTTAACAGGATGAACCGATTTGGATGCGGTTTCTTTTATTTGATAGCATTTTTTGTAGCGGTGGTTCTTAGATATGTTTTTTCAAAACCGGTTCAGCCGATTTTGAGATATTGAACTTTTAGGGGGTTAAATCAAAAGCCCCCGATTTATCTGCGATACCTACTTTCAGAGCTGATATCTCTTAAATGGCCGAACCAATTTTCATGAAATCTTGCTAAGAACGATCCTGATTAATGTAGCTTAATAAAAAAAAACCGCGTCCAAATCCGTTCATTCGTTTGGGAGCTACGATGCCACAAACAGACTCTCAAATACATAGACATAGAGACACACGTTATAAACTTTTAACACCCCTCTTTTTATTTATCTTTTAAATATTATTTACGTGAGGAAACGTGTTCTTTGTGCGTTATTATTCTAACGTGAAAGTCAGGATGTTTTCAATATATTTTCATATTTATTTCCTTAATATTTTGTTTAATGCTGTCTAGTATCCGTAATATAAGTCCAGAGGACTAGGTCATTTGTGTAAGATGGTCCCTGAGATGTATTCCTCATGTTAATTGGATTAAAAGTCTCCCATAAAAATGTAATATAGACTTAAGTACAATTTAATTAATTATATACCTTTTTGTACTTAAAACTACGAGAACTATATGTTATGTATTTAGGTTATTACGTTCCTATGTTACTGGAATATAAGTAGTATTAAAAAAATAAAGACTGGAAGTGTTAGTTTTTTATTTAAACCTAAACCTAGGCTATTGGAAATCCTAAAGCGCTCAATCCATCGTATTGATTGAAGCGGCATTCTGCCAAATTTGATCGTAAATTTTAATTTTACAAGCTTTTATTTAACTAGCAATCTATGTATGTACGGGCACATATCAAAGAATACAAGTACAGATACCCAATGTCATAAAGCAAAAGCGTGCCGTCCTTAATGTAGGCAATTCTGTAGGCAATTTTAGTCCCGTAGTTACACCAGTAGATGCCGTACCTGAGCACCACTGCTATGACGCTGGCAGCCTACTAATTTTAGTATCATATTAGATATCACCAGATGGAATTGACTTCAAGAAAACTGTTGACGTTAAAAATGATACTTTAAGGAAATTTATGACTAAAAATTAATATGTAATCGCTATAAACCTACGGATCACATTGTGGTAGCGTTTTATTAATTCTGAGGAACATCTGCCCTGATTAATGATTGATCCATGGCGCCATCTACCGACAGTACCCAATAAGACGTAGCAAGCTTGAAAGCTTACAAGTATTGTATTCGATTGACGGAGTAAACGTACATTTTACTGCATTTATTAACCTTAAAAAATTTACCCTTATTTTATGAAGAGAAGGGTGTCTTTGATATAATTAAGATACGTCGAATGTATTAAGGTGTAAAAAATCCTCACCATGTTTCTCCTTCACCATCGGATTAGAATAGTGAAGTCGAAACACCACTTCGCTGCCTCGCACAGCTCAGGTGGAAACGCAGCCTAATGTAAGTTGGAAATCTCAATGCTACAGGGTGACCGTGGCGGTTCGAACTCAGTACCTTACGATCACGAGTCGACCCCCCAAGCTACTAAGCCACTGACCTCTTCAACGCAGGAGTTTAGTATAAAATAAAACCACATTTATAATTTCTTAGATTATCTTTATTACATTTTATCAACCAATGAAGAATGTCAGTACGCCAAATCGCTTGGAACTGTGTAACAGTAAATCTTATAAATAAACAAACATACAACTTTTTGTTTCATTCAAATGGACCCAGTAGTTTTGTTTCTGTGAACTTTAATTTTTTATCATAATGTTAAATGGCGCGGGCGCCATCTTGCTGGAGTGACGTCATCGCTTCACAGCGGTGCGCGCCCTTATATGATAGAGTAAGTTTACGGGGCTATATCTTTCTAACCGTAATAACTAATAAGTAACCAGTTTATTTTTTTACAGAATACGTGTTATTATTAACTCTATCGTTTAAAATTATATAATCCCAAGAGGATATAAGAATCAAGAAAACAGACAATTTTTTTACAATTTTTATTTTTATAATGGCTTCTTGTTCTTCTTATTTTGACGTTATTTTATTTGAATTGTAGTAATAACCGTGAATAATAACGTAAACTCCATGCTTACCTTTAATTTACGACCAAAGATGATGAAGGTAGATTACAACTTAAGCTTACTAGATTGTATTTTTATAATAAGAAACTATTATAAAAATACAATCTGTATAAATATGGTAAAATAATGGATTTTTTTCATGATTCTTGTATGGGGACACCTCTTGGGATTTTAATTATTGTTCACTTATAATTTTAAACGATAGAGTTTATAATAACACGTATTCTGTGAAAATTTCATCTTGTTACATTATTACGGTATATCTTATAATATACGGGCGCGTACTGTGAAGCGATGACGTCATCTTCCTTGAGCGCTTGCTGTTGGGTTCGAGCGCCGGATACGAAGTTTAAAATTCAATATCTCTGAAACTATTTGTTGACGCATCGACATGATTTTTTTACATGTATTTTATGTTTTTAATAAAAAGTACGGTACCTAAACTGGCTGACATTCTCTTGAGAGATCAGTTTTCAACCACAAAGCAATAAGTCTATTGCAAAATTTGTAAGACGGTTGGGGTAAAAAGAACGGGGGCATATTGAACCACATTCATATAAACTTACCCCCTTGACCCGTATTTTATAGCATTATTATTATTATCACATACATTTTGTAAATTTGTACAAAAAAAATAAGGAAGCTCAAACACAATTCAACGCAACGAGGTTTGTAAAAATATATGTGAGGCTAGTTAGATTTCTCCATTTTTTTCCCAATCTTACAATTTTCCAGTCGTATATTTTCAGATCTAGATTTTTTCCGGTTGCAAACTTTCCCTGTTAAATTTAGTTCGAAATAGCTAAGTAGGTTTAGGTAATGTTAGTTCTGCAGCAGACCCGAAAGGCCAAAGCATCCAGAAATGAGAGCTCCGCGAATGCGGAGTCCCGTCGGCGCTTTAAAATTTATTCTCTGATAACTCGACTGAAAACTTAATTCTCGAAAAATGCAAATGAAAATTCTGCTACTAAAAAATTACGATATTGATGTAAAAAAACACTTTCAAGGTTCTTGTTAACGTCTGTTTAAAGGAGATAGCCCACTAGGCTTTGCGCACACGCTATAACATAGCAAAACTTAGAACTACAAAGAAACACTTCAATTTAGGAACATACATTTGTTTTGAGTATGCAAAACTCAGTCTTTTTTTACATTTAATGACTTTTGCTCGATCGGCGCTAAGATTGACGACAATTATAAATTTATCCTTCGGTCCGTAGGCGTCATGCAGTGTTAGGTACCTACGAAGGTAATTTTTCCAGGTCGCCCCCGGCAGCTCGGTTGGTTATAAGTTGTGTTAGGATTTTGGTGACATATCGTGGTTCTAGAATCCATGGAGTCGCTATTTGCTAATTATTATAATACATGAAATATAAAAATACTGAAGGTCAAAATCAAATAAGCAGGAAATAGCGACTCCATGGATTCTAGAACCTCGATTTACCACCAAAAGTACTCTAGTTATAAGCGTTTCCACGGGGGAAGAAGTTCCTGGGTTCATATACAGACAGTCTTATTTTCTTTACTTCCTATCATTGTATACCATTATATCGTTGCCTTTATGAAAGAGTGCGGCATCTCAAAATGAGTTACTGTTGCATTTAAATTCAGAACACTTTATATTTAAAGTTTTCTTTACAACGTCATCATTTTTCGAGTTGTAGCAGTATTGTATAAAAGCAGCGAATTATGTAGATACCAGAACCAGAAAAACCTTATTTTAAGATATTCTGCACTGTAGTTAGTTTAAATTAAAATATATCTTTGGGTATTTCTTATTTTTTTACTTATTTGTACCTTTTTATACTAACTTACTACGAATTTGAACAGTATAAAGATTTAATAGCAAATATATAACTATCTTACACATTAATATAACAGTCCAAATATAAATGATAGGTATTTCACAAAAAATATCCTAATAATATCGCAGGGGATAAATTACGCTCATACCTTGATATCATTTTGCCCCATATGATCGTCCTGCTCCCAATTTTACAGCAATAACTTGCCCCTTATACTACAAATTAGGTGTTTGTTTAGTCAGTTTCTTTAATACTTTGGACTTTGTCAATGTACGTTTAAGATATGTATTTATTACATAATAATCTAATATAAAGTGGAAATAGACAGTGCCACTATCCCGACCGGAAGAAATAAATCTACAAAAACGTGCACTTATACCAGTAGGGATAGGTGGGTAGCGAAATGAAATGGAATGAATAAGTATGGTGTATATGCCGCTTTTCC